>APFE030789083.1:0-20262 GCA_000404065.3 Pinus taeda
AGTCACCTTTATGTTAAATAACAAAATTTTATATCAAATAAAAAAGAATTAGAAAAAATAATACATGTTTAATTTAATATAGAATTTAAATAAATTATTTAAATATATATCCTAATTGAAATATTCAATGTTAATTTCATATATATAGAGAGAGATAACTATTTTAATGTTAATTATGATAATATATTTCAATTTCTATATAAAATAATAGAAAGTAAAATAATTCAATTACTTTTTAATAAGAAAATTCATTTAATTGTTGATAAGGAATTGATAATGTAGTATTTTTGTTATAAATTGGGTTTTTACATTCATATAGAAAAAATTTACCAAAATTTTAGTGGCTTAACACCTACAAATTTATTGGCTAGTAGGTAGTTTCCCAAAAATACAAAAGACTCCCATGCATGTAACAAAAATTAGAAGCTATTGGGCACATGAGCCCAAAAGACCAACAAAATTAGAATCCAACTAGGCCTCATTAGACATCTCAGGATGTGACCGGGGCTAAGATGTCCTCTCTTGAACTAGGTGGCAATAGATACAAAAACTCACAATAGATATGTTTCTCCATGTGAGCCATTTTGTCTTCCATGTGGTCTATCTTTTTCCATAAGGTGCCATTGTCCCCTCTATAGATTTTCAAGTTTGCCCTATATATACCATTGATTTCTCTAGAGGTTATTCATAAAAGAAATTATCGCATTTCTATTGTCATATCAATCTCTGCTCAATTGCTCCATAAACATTTTTAGATGATTAATTTGAGTATCAATATTGCCTTGTCGAGGGTGACAATCATGAAAGCTATGAGAGTTAAAAATATTGGGGTCAACTATCTCTTCATGGCCAAGAGCCTCCATGTGAGTCCAACTAGAATGCCCCTATTCCCCTACACCCCAACTTACCCTTCCACACGACATCAAGAAATTCACTACAAAATAAAAGACAAGGAAATTGGAGTAACTACCAAACAAACTCAGGTTGTAATGACCGGGTGATGGGACCCAGCCCACTTGGCAACGCTTTATGCTTTATGTTGACAACCCGGATCAATTACGTGGCGGACAAAATATCTATGCCCGCGGTTCTGTATGTTGGTGGTAGCTGGGGTAGTAAATGCTAGAGTTAATGGCAGTACTCTACCTCGGAATGCACCTCAACCCTAACGTTAATGTGGTCTCTCGATTCTTCCTTGGGTTATTGTTCTGTTGTCGTCGAGGGTTTTGTTAGCTCTACAATGAAATGGTGGGTGCGTTATGCTGTGATTTCTCCGCCTCTGCAACGAAACTTATGTGTGATATGCCGTGGTTTGGCTGGCTCTGGATGCTGTCTAAGACCTTCGTTTCACCTCTGGTTGTCCTGTTCGTTCGTTTGATAGCAAATTTGTTTAGCTGTGGAGGTTGTTCGCCTGGTTTCGTGCTCGGTCCTTGGTAAGTCACGCTGCTACTTTACTGGTTCTTGTATCCGTGGAGTTTCTGGTTAATTTGCTTGCTTCTAGCTGTGGTTGTAACGCCCGTTGGTTGTATTCGGCTATAGTCTGAACTCAATCTCTCTGTCCACTGTTATATGGATTTCACTGTGCAATTACTGTGTGCCTTACTGGTTCTCTGAGGTTTTTGTTCCAAGTTCTATTTCTTGGTATCTATTTGTGTTTGTCTGCCTTCTCACGACACGGCATTGGTCTTGGTTGGAAGCACAGGGCTTCTCAGGAATGCGTCCTCGAGTCAACACAGGTATAACTATCCTTCCATGCTTCAATTTTACCCTTCTTTTCGCTCTGGGTCTAACCCAACTTGTCCCTTTTCTCTACAGTTGCTCAGTTTCGTTCACTGTCCAAGCTATGGCTTCTGGCTACGTCCTCCAGGTAAGAAATTCGTTCGACAGGTTGATTTTTATTTACAGGGTTTTGTTTTCCCCTGAGTTTTTCCTGTACCATACACTAATACTGGTGTTTGGCTCCTTGCAGGTCCTTATGGGCGACCTGGGTGGCGTATTCTCCTACGCTTGGCTATGTTAATTGCTCGTCTTCTGGGTAGGCCTGAAACTCGTTATCCGTCTGCGTTTGTTGTTTTCTGAGGACGACCCGTCCCCTGGTCTGGTTACTTGATCACTGTATCTACTATTCGACTGTAGTTTTAATTTTAACAACTCTGTATGAGAATGTATAAGAGTCCAGTGTGGCCTATGGTTATTTGTCTGTTACAAACCCTAACTCAGGGTTTTTCGATTTGGCATGGGTTTTCGTCCTTCAGTCGTATTCGGCTCTAGTTATGTCTGGAATGGTCTCTGTCCTCTGGAATGTGACTCGGCTCTACCAACAATGCTGTAGATTTTTGTTCTTGACACTTGAAATGAAATTTAATATAAGGAGAGTGTATGGTTATTTTGTTACCTCTGCATATTCGGCTTTGGTTGTCGTTTGTCCTTCTGTGCGTTCGAACGTTGGAAAACTTGTGAACCTGACTGGTTGTATTTCTCGGTCGTTGTTAACTGAACATTGTAAATTTGAAATGTTGCTCCACCGCGTGCGTAAAATAAGTAGGTGACTGTTAATTTGATGACTTCTGAATTCGTTAAGATTCTATCTTTTTGGTTTATATTAGACTGTGAAGCTGGAATTGCGTGATCTTTGTGTACCATATTTTTACATAATTTTCTTTGTTAAGAAGTTCATGCGGAATGCATGGGGATGGTCGATTTGCGGAGCTGGGCAAGCTCGGCCTGTGTTTCCACTCATGGCTTCCATGCATGCATGATGATTGTTCTTCTGGTTATCGTTAATTTCTACACCGATTCGCTACAGGTGCAAAGCGTTGTTATGGAGATCGCGTGTGCTTATACTCATTGTTATGCCTTTTGTGCTCCTCGTCGAGGAATCTTTGCCTTTTCTTTTCAAAATAAAATACTTTCTTTTTCTCGATTACATAATAATCTCCGTGTTCTTGCCCATTCCTTTTTATGGTTTCTATGGATATTTCGTCTTTACAGAATAGTCGATTTAGTGATATACTCAATGAAAATCCACGCGCGCAATATACTCATCAAATATCCGCGCACTCTCCCGACGAGTACATTTTATTTCAATCCGTCATTAAAATATTTTTTTAGGAAAACATAAATATAATTAAATCATTAAATTATATTTATAAATTATATCTTATTTTTTTTCCATTTTATTTCTGTTCTTTAATAAAATCTATAAAGATTTTGTTATCTGTTGGTCAAAGTGCAATTTCTAAAGCATTTTGACAATATATATATTGGGAAACAAGAGATCTACTTTAGGAATTGGCACAACTTTATTTATATAACATTAAAACAAAGATATTTAAAGTTTGCAATATCGCAGATATGTCTATAAAGTGCATGGATAAGACTAGTAAATGATACATTTTCATTATTGGCATTATTCTTTCTTTCCATTTGTTATAACATGTTACAATAAAATAATACATTTTTAGAAGTTAAATAAAAAATCTGTCTTTGCTAAAGAGGTACATAGAAGTATCTAAAAAGTGAAATTATGTGTTTTTTTTCATGCTACAATAAAATAATATAATTTTAGTAGTTAAATAATAACTGTGTTTGCTGAAGAAATACATCGAGGTATCTAAAGAGTGAAATTATGTGTTTTTGAGTGTTTATTAAATATAAAAGTTAAAATTTAAATTTTAAAATATTTTCATAATAATTATTAATAATTTAATTAATAATATTTTTTTTCATTTTTATTAAAATGTAATTAAGGTAATTAAGTTTTTTAATAATAATTATATGTTCAATATATATATAAATAAGTCAAAATATGATATAGTTAGCGAACTGTGTTTTATTTCATAATACTACTGATTTAATTAGTGATATCAGTGTGTCAATTCTGAAGTTTATGTTCGCTAATTATTATTTTTTTAAAATGGTAACTCGACAATGAAGATTGTAAGTCGAATAACCTTATTAGCTTTATTATACTAATTTATTTAAAGTTATATTTATTATAATTAAAAACATATAAATATTTAAATAAATCATAATTATATTATGTATCACTAAAAAAATTTAAACAATTTTGATTTTAAATTTTAATTTTTTTTTTAATTATTCATGTAATAAAGTATTTTTATCTCAGGGCGAAAATATTCTTTTAGATTTTTAAGATTTAAATGTAAAAATATTGAATAATACATTTCAAAGCCATTACAATAATATAGTTGATCTATTATCTTATTTATACAAATACATAATGGCTAAGGCTATTAAACAGTTTAAATGAGCTCATATTCCATCATTGTTACCTTTTCTTTATAATGAAAACTAATTCGATCCATGGAAATGAACCTACTTCTTAATCAAATTGGAGTTGGGATATTTGGTCAATAAAGATGTGGATTTTAAGTCTATTGTTGAAAAAGTCAATACCTACTTCTTAATCAAATTGGAGTTGGGATATTTGGTCAATAAAGATGTGGATTTTAAGTCTATTGTTGAAAAAATCAATAGGATTTCATTTTTGGGAAAGAATCGGATTGAATTCTTTTCATTTCATTCATTTTCAATTTAATATTGAAAAAGTTTTCAATGTTTTAACCTTCTTGAAGGGAATACTTAGGGTAAATTTGTTTTATTTATTCTATCTATTTCTAGCAATTTAATACAACTATTTGTGCAATATTTTATGATTTGGAAGCAATTGCCTCTTGCACAAATATTGGATGAATTTGTTATAAGACACCCCATTGGCATGGGATTTTGCATTGATTCGAGTAATCCACAAATGATGAAGATTTCTCGTGTTTACCTCTATCTTGGTGGTGGAAACCAAGGCTCAAGGTTTTTGTTGACTAAAGTAGTTCAAAAAAGTTTTGAATGCCCCCCTAAGAGCCTCATACAAATGAAAGAATCACTTTCTAATGTTTTTGAGCTATATATCCATGTTTCACTTTGGTTTTTGAAGTTCACTCTCATGAATGGTTGGTATTTTTCTCGGTTGGTTAGTCATTTGTTTGGTCCATTGAGAATGACATTGATAACTAAAAAACGAAAAGTTTAGATGGCTTTTTCTACTACAACCTTCCCAACCATAATTTGCTTTGGATAGGTATCTTCTAGGTAGGCAAGGGTTTAAATCTATTCTAGTTCTATTATCAATTATGGGTTTAAATCTTAGAGAGATTTTGGACAATGCTCGATATATTAAAATAGTTTTCCTTTTTTTGAAAAGGGGAGGTGGGAGTGGGAGTGGGAGGAATATCTTGGGTTGAAGGAAAAAACTATTTCAGAGTTCTATAAAATACTTTATTGTGTAAGTGGCAATTTGGTATTTTTTAGGTCTCTATTTAAATAATTGTAGTTTTTTGTTTTTGTTTTTTTGTTATTATACAAAGATGTGAATTGGGAAAGACTGGTCAACAAAATCTAAACAAAAACTAAACCTTGATATATTTGGGAATACAATTTTTTTCATTACCACAAGATTTATTGGTTGTTGTGGTTCACCTTTGTTGAAATTTGGTAGCTTAGGGAGAAATTCCCTCCATTGGGAAGGCTTACTCATTCGAAGAAGACTCTACTAGCCCTTGGAAGAATTTAACTTGGTCAAGGAAAGATATTATTTTTCATGTGGAACCCACATCTTCACAAAAGTACAAGTCAAATTGGGCAAGGAAATTCAACCTCCAAAGACATATAAATAGACCACACTTGACATCATTTGGAGGCATCTCATCACACGCATCTTCTCTTATATTGGTTCGTACACTTCTAAGTTGCAGCGCTGAGTTCCCACGTGCAAAGGAAAGAGAGTCTATTTTTTGTTGACCGAGTTTTACTTCTATTTGGGATTGTTTTAACTAGCATTGACCATGGAGCATTTGTCTTTGTTTGCTTGATTTTTTGATATGTTTGGAGGGGCGAGTTGGCCAGAAGGTTGACCAAACTTTTTCAGGTCCCTTTGACTAGTGTTGACTTCAAATTGTGGGCTAGGGTTTTTGCAGGTCAACACCTTGACTTTGACTGAATTTTGTAGAAGAATTGATGACTTTTTTTTATTGGATTTAACTAAGCTTGGAAAGGTTGAGTTGACTGCTGCTTTGACCAAATTCAGTTCATGGCTTTTCATCAGTTCTGTTTTGGAGCTCTCATTTTCTATCTCTCTCTCTCTCATACTCTTAGACACTTAGAGCTTTTCTTGGATAACTCTTGGAGGAGTGTAGCATACTTGGGATTTGGAGTAAGAAGGCAAAGGAAAAGAAGGAAAGCACAAGAGGACATCGAGATCAACAACTACAACAGGTTTTTCCTGCAGATACCGAGTTACACATATGATTTCCTCACTACTTTTGGCATGCATGGCATATGCATGTGGTTATTTGGTCATGAATGTCTTTGACATGGAGGATTGCCTAGATTGATAGTGGTTTTTCCTAGCATTTCCATATCTGGATAGCCATGGTGTTGTGGTTTGAGTTATTGGTTCTTGAAAGCCTTGGTTAGACAAACACTCTTGAAGTCTTGTAACAACTTGGGTTGACTTACTAGTGCTGGAAGCCTTTGTTTCAAAAATGCTCTAGAAGCCCTTAGTAGGTTGAGTTACTAGTCCTTGAAGCCCTGGTTGGACAAACGCTCTGGAAGCCCAGTGACAACTGTGGGTTGAGTTACTAGTCCTGGAAGCCCTGGATGGAATAGACACTTTGGAGCCTTAGACAACTTGGGTGGAGACAAATCTGGTGATGGTGAGTGATGTTCGACTATGAGGTGGGATCATTGATTGAGGTTTTATGTGGTTTGGCCTATGGAAGCCCTGGTTTGCTTTTGATTGTTTTGTTTGATGAGATCCCACGTTCATGCTTGGAAGATGACACAAGGGTGATTGGTTGAAAGAAAGCTTCGGTTCACCTCAATCTATGGTTAGGTGGTTCGTGGAAGTCTCATTCCTAGTTGACCTATGCAATGATCAATAAGGGATCCTTCTCGTTGGTATTTTATGGGTAAATATACTTGTTATATGTGGTTTATATGGTTGTTATATCCTTGATATTTCTATTGGTTATATGTTGGTTATGAGTGAGTTTTATGACAATGAGAATGTATGGCTATCATAATGTTTTGATTAATTAATGAATGAATAATGAATATATGGCTTAATAGATGGTAATCAATTTGTTGTGATGAGGCATCAATGCTTCTTAGTGATTCTTAGATAAGTGTGAGACCCCTATGCTCAAATTTTTTGTTTTAAACTGTAGAATGCATATTTGTGACATGTTTAACAAAATGTATGTCATGGCTAGTAGGGGTCTAGTCAAGTCCTTGTTCAATTATTTACATTTGTATGGTTTTTTTTTATGTTACTTTCAATTTTTGAAAGTTTCATGGAGTTTTGGCTAGTGGCCCAAGTCCTGTACCTAAAAAAGTGGAAAAGAATCCAGAGTAGCTGGCACATAACTATTTGGAAAAAGTCCTGATCATATACGGAAACTGGGCATATACGGAAAATGTGCGCATATACGGAAACTGGGCATATACGGAAGATGTGCGCATATACGGAAACTAGGCATATACGGAAGATGTGCGCATATACGGAAACTGGGCATATACGGAAGTTGTGTGCATATACGGAAACTGGGCATATACGGAAGATGTGCGCTTATACGGAAACTGTGCATATACGGAAGATGTGCGCATATACGGAAACTCGGCATATACGGAAGATGTGCGAATATACGGAAACTGGGCATATACGGAAGCTGTGCACATATACGGAAACTGGGCATATACAAAAGTTGTGCGCATATACGGAAACTGTGAATATACGAAAGATGTGCGCATATACGGAAACTGGGCATATACGGAAGATGTGCGCATATACGGAAACTGGGCATATACGGAAGATTCGTGCATATACGGAAGATGTGCGCATATACGAAAACTGGGCATATACGGAAGATTTGTGCATATACGGAAACTAAGCATATACGGAATATGTGTGCATATACGGAAACTGGGCATATACGGAAGATGTGCACACATCTTCCGTATATGCCTAGTTTCTGTATATGCCCAGTTTCCGTATATGCGCACATCTTCCGTATATGCGCACATCTTCCGTATATGCACAGTTTCTGTATATGCGCACATCTTCCGTATTTGCCCAGTCTTTTGTATATGCCCAGTTTCCGTATATGCACAGTTTCCGTATATGCACACATATTCCGTATATGCCCAGTTTCCGTATATGCGCACATCTTTCGTATATGCCCAGTTTCCGTATATGCACACATCTTCCGTATATGCCCAGTTTCCGTATATACGCACATCTTCCGTATATGCCCAGTTTCCGTATATGCGCACATCTTCCGTATATGCCCAGTTTCCGTATATGCACACATCTTCCGTATATGCCCAGTTTCCGTATATGCGCACATCTTCTGTATATACGGAAACTGGGCATATACGGAAGATATGCGCATATACGGAAACTGGGCATATATGGAAGATGTGTGGACAGTTTCCGTATGTGCCCAGTTTCCGTATATGCGCACATCTTCCGTATGTGCACACTTTCCGTATGTGCCCAGTTTCCGTATATGCGCACATCTTCCGTATGTGCACAGTTTTCGTATATGCGCACATCTTCCGTATATGCACACATCTTCCGTATATGCCCAGTTTCCGTATATGCGCACATCTTCCGTATATGCCCAGTTTCCGTATATGCGCACATCTTCCGTATATACGGAAACTGGGCATATACGGAAGATTTGCGCATATACAGAAACTGGGCATATACGGAAGATGTGTGCACAGTTTCCGTATGTGCCCAGTTTTCGTATATGCGCACATCTTCCGTATGTGCACAGTTTCCGTATGTGCCTAGTTTCCGTATATGCGCACATCTTCCGTATGTGCACAGTTTCCGTATGTGCCCAGTTTCCGTATATGCGCACATCTTCCGTATGTGCACAGTTTCCGTATATGCGCACATCTTCCGTATATGCACACATCTTCTGTATATGCCCAGTTTCCGTATATGCGCACATCTTCCGTATATGCCCAGTTTCCGTATATGCGCACATCTTCCGTATATGCACAGTTTCCGTATATACGCACGTCTTCCGTATATGCACAGTTTCCGTATATGCGCACATCTTCCGTATATACGCACATCTTCTGTATATACCCAGTTTCGGTATATGCGCACATCTTCTGTATATGCATAGTTTCCGTATATGCGCACATCTTCCGTAGATGCCCAGTTTTCGTATATGCACACATCTTCCGTATATGCCCAGTTTCCGTATATGCGCACATCTTCCGTATATGCCCAGTTTCTGTATATGCACACATCTTTCGTATATGCGCACATCTTCCGTATATGCCCAATTTCCGTATATGCGCACATCTTCCGTATATGCCCAGTTTCCGTATATGCACACATCTTCCGTATATGCCCAGTTTCCGTATATGCGCATATACAGAAGTTGGGCATATACGGAAGATGTGCGCATATACAGAAACTGGGCATATACGGAAGATGTGCGCATATACGGAAACTGGGCATATACGGAAGATGTGTGCATATACGGAAACTGGGCATATACGGAAGATGTGCGCATATACGGAAACTGGGCATATACGGAAGATGTGTGCATATACGGAAGATGTGCGCATATACGGAAATCTGTGCACATACGCAAGATGTGCGCATATACGGAAACTGGGCACATACGGAAACTGGGCATATACAGAAGACTGGGCATATACGGAAGATGTGCGCATATACGGAAACTGTGGCATATACGGAAGATGTGCGCATATACGGAAACTGGGCATATACAGAAACTGGGCATATACAGAAAAGGTATGTTCAAGAGTAGGAGGCTTCTAGGAACCAGTCCAAGGGGAAAAGGACTTTGAGGATGTTTCCAAAATAGTTGGTAGGGAAGGCTTCCATTTTCAAGGGAAGCAACCATGAAAATCGAAGTAGTTATAGGATTAAAGCCAATTTTAGGGGGCAGAAGTACATCTCTTTGTGAAAATTGGCAACTAAGACCAAACTCAATGTGGGTCATCTTATTTATGGAAGTTGATATTTTTATCGGATTCCTCTCTTCAAGAGGTGTAGGATTGATCTAAAGATCATCCGATTCTTACATGTATTTATGGAGATATGAATTTATTTGTATTATTTGACAATTTGTCAAGGTCGGCCAGCAAGAAAATTACCCCAGCTCAACCTCAGTGTTGCATTATAAATAGAAGAGTCTTCAATTCATTTGAGACATACACATCTCTTGTGATCTCTCTCCACTCGTTTTGGTTTGGTGGAAAGATAGGCCTAGAGGGAGAGCCCTAATCATTTTCCTAAAGGAGATCAAGCCATAGCCATGAAGAAGCCCTAAACGTAGCAAGACAAGGTGCCCTAGCCGCAGTGAAGGAAGGGTTCTATACGGAGATTGAATGAGAACTAGCCACAGTTAATTGATTCCCTAATCCCCTTTTAAAATATGTCATAAAATGCAGCTAAAGGAGACCCTCATTATCGGCTAAAAGGAAACCCTAAGCCACAGAAAAGAGAAGCCCTAGCCACAGTCAAAAGGAGGCTTATACGTAGTCCATAAAGGCCCTAAATGAAAGCCCTAATCTGCAGCATAAGAAGGCCTAAAGCCACAATTTTTGGAGCCCTAAAACACAGCTAGAAAGTGACCCTAAGACGCAACAAGAAGTGTGGACATAGCCGCAACAAAAGGAGTACTATAATAACGTGAAGGATCTGTGATAAAGCCACATCGTTGTAGGTGACAGCGTGGACTAGTTCAGGGCTATTTGGGCATGATAGGACTGTTCTTAAGCTCAGTTTGTAGGGAAGAAGAAGCCGCAGAAAAGAGGAGCAAGGGCCTGTTGTTTAAGGACTGTTTGGGGCACTAATTGAGGGGACTAAAGTTACAATCCATTGTTGGGCTAGGCCGTAGGCTTTAGGAGCCACATTCTAGGAGGATGGAAGCCCTATGAGGCAGCGTATAGTTGGAGGGACTCTATGAAGGAAAGCTATTGTCAACAGGTGGGTTGTTGGGTGTATTTAGGGTGTTGTAACAGTTAGAGTTTGTGCCCTAACTAGTGACCAGATTTTCCAAGAAAAGCACCAGTCTTTGCAGCATGTAAAAGGTGCCTTAATCTGTGATGCAGCGAAGAAAGGAGGATTGCAACCTCATTGTGTCATCTTCATGGTGAATATATTTTATTTCTAATATCTTATTTGGCACGTTAGTATTGACTTTAATTCATTGTACTCTATCTCTATCTCCTTGTTGAACTATTGAAGAATATAAGAAGAATTGATCAAGGGTTTCCCCACATTGTGGTTTGTCCCTAGTTGGTACCACATATTGTGTCCTCTTATCTTGACTTGTCTTCTACTATTTATGTTTATGTTATATATGCATTTTACTATCATGATGGTGTGATTGCTAATCTAGAAATTGATATTGGGATAATAAATAAATTTGAAGTAAATTTCTCTTAACCATAGAAGTAATAAGTGTTGGATTATGTGAAGGGTAAAATCCCTGAGCCTCCATCAAATGCACTAGCTGCTACAAAGAAAAAGTACACCAATGGTGAATTCAAAGTGAAGAATATTATCATAGATTCCATTGACAAGCGTCTAGTGGCCTACATCTCCGATTTGAACACCTCCAAGGAGATCTATGACAAATTGGTAAGCATGTTCAAGGTTAGTGATGCAAATCAAATTTTGTTCCTGAAAAATAAGTTGAAGTATATTAAGAAGGGAAAGGATGAGGATATTCAATCCTACTTCTTAAGGATCACCAAGATCAAGAATGATCTTCTATCGATTGGAGAAATCATGTCTGACAAGGAACTTACTATCACTACCCTTGGAGGTCTCCCACTCGAGTGGTATATATTTAGAACCACTATTCTCAATAATGATCAAATTCCGAGGTTTGAAGAATTGATGTCGAGATGCATTCAAGAAGAAACCAGGATGGTGGAGCAAGAGATGCCTTCTAATAGAGGCAACTCCACTACTTTCTCCGCTCATGCCAAAAGGAGAAATAATGCAGGGTCTAAAGGTCATTTCAATGGAAAGCCTGGATCTAAGGGAGGAAGGAAAGGCATATGCTTTTCTTGCAATAAGTTTGGCCACTATGCAAGGGAGTGTCCAAATAGAAGGGACACATCACATGATGATGATCACAATCATTCCAAGGGAAACTTCAACAATAATGATCGAAGGAATGACAGGTACAATGTCAAAGGAAAAAGGAATGCAGGTCATCAAGGAAATGGTCTACCTTCCAAGAAAGCAAGGAACTCCAGGTATGAAGAATCTAATGTTGTTTTTCATAAGCAAAAGGAGTATTATCTTATATAGGCCCTCTCTAGTACCTCTCCTCCAAACACTTTGGGGAATTGGCTTATTGATAGTGGTGCTTCAAGGCACTTCACCAGATACAAGGAAGCTCTCGCTAATCTAATAGAGAAGGAGACAAACTTGGAGATTATTCTTGGAGATGATGCCACCTATCCTATAAAGGGTGTAGGGAATGTTACTCTTCAATTGAATCAGGGTAACATGATTCATTTACAAGAAGTTATTTATTTACATGATCTCAAAAGGAACTTGGTGTCCATTTCCACAATGGAAGACAAAGGTTACAAGGTGGCATTCATTGATGGAAAGGTACATGTTTGGAAAATGAATTTTAAATATGCTTTTACTCTTGGGTTTAGGGTTGGAACTTTGTATCAAGTTGCTAGAAGTCCATTGGGAGCCATGTTGTTTCCCTGTACACTTGCATCCCTATTAATGAGGCCTTGGAGGTTATCAGCCACTCAACAGATCTTGACACTACTTGGTTAGTTGAGATCTGCCTCACTTCCACCTTTTTCTGTTTTGAGGGAGAGTTCTTTGAGCAAAGTTGTGGGGTAGTCCAATTTAGCCGTTGCCCTAGTTAGCCGTTGGAGGCTCTACTCAAGCTATTTAAAATGCAAAGCTCGATCTCATTCCTCAACTTGTCCTGAAGATGAACCGCACTAGTTGGTTCGAAACGCATCGACAAATGACAGATCTTGTGATTTACGCTGAAAAATCTCTCATAAACCTGATATGGATCACAAAAGCCTCAAATCAACTACTAATATTTTGTTTTATTTTCTTTTCATTTGACTTTTTCTTGTTGATTTTTTTTTCTTTTTTTCTTCTATTATTTCCATTTTCAAGAATTATAGTTTCTCTCCATATTTTTAATTTAAATTTACTTCATATTATATTAAAAATATATTTTAATAAATTTAATTATATATACATAAAAATACACAGAAATAAAATAAATAAATAAATAAAGAATATTAAAGTGTATATATATGTGTTGATATAAACAATATTAATTAATTATATTTTCTTATGGAGTTGTTTTAAGTGACATTAAGCTGAAAAAAAATTGAGGTGAAATCTTGATTTGTGTTATTTAAACTGGGTTTTTCACTGTATATATGGATTTAGCACCTTGAAAAACCCCTAGGGCACTTCCATTGCACATAGGTTACCATCAAACTTGTGATTTCAATAAATTCCCCCAAGATTTTAAAAAAGATAGTCCTAGAAAAACTTCCAAAAAATCAACAACTGGTTTTTTTTATTTTCTGTGATAGCATTCAACAATACAATATTTTATTATTTGTTTATTTTTGTGATAAAATTTTTTACCTTATTATTTTTAGTTTATTAAATTATATTTATTAAGTAGCAATATTACCTACTATATAACCCTAATTAAAATTATGTTCTAATGCATTATTTTTAATTATCCTATTAAAGCATCTAAATATATATAAACAGCTTTACTATTTAGAAGTTAATTTTAAACTAAAACATTAACCATAGAAATCTAAAAAGTCATCCACGTATGTTGGTGTCAGTGGGAGCGACACAATGGAAGGACATATATTAAAAGGAAGAAACCTCTATAGATAGGCAAGCAAATATAAAGCTCACTAGTGACAAAGGCACTAACCACCATGACCATCATGTACCAGCAGATTTGATATTAAAAGAACAAACCCAAAACCAAAACCAAACTATTGATATTTAAATAAAAAGTATATTACAGTGTTTTATATGGTAATTGAAAAGAAATTTGTGATTTGCAAATATTAAAATAAATCACTTACATTGGTGGTTGACACTACAACTAAAACATTAACTAATTGTAAGATTGTTTTCCTAAAGATAATTTTTATTACTTTTAATAAAATTCATTTAATAAAAATAATTTATTTAATTATAGAAATTTAAATTATTAAAATTTTGAAACTCATTTTGAAAAGGAAACTTCGCCTTGTCTATAGATGAACCAAAAAATAGTCTTTGTGCAATTGGATAAGAAAGGGTTCATAGAAGTCCTATTTAAAGAGAGCGAAATAAGGGACAAAAAGCCCACTCAGTTGATTCCAAAATCCAACAAAAAAAACATAACAAAAACATAAAAGATAAACCCAATCAACTCCAAAAATGTGAATTTGCAATCTTGCATCTCAAAATTGCAAGGCAGACGTGTACTGAAAAAATACACATAAGTAATTGCTATTCGCTATATCTTATTGAAATGCACTTCTAAGTACTAAAATAATATGTTAGAATTCGGATTTTACAGAGTGATGTAACAATATAACTAATTGCTCAAGCAAGCAAGAAAGAGATCTGTCTGTTCAATCATCACTTGTAACCTTTGTAAGGAAGTGGCACATTGCTGGGATAGCACCACCGGCTCATCTGCAGCGTCCTAATAAAGAGGAGGATGAATTCCAAGCATAGCTGTTTCAAGCAAAAGTGGTTTGAAACATCAATATTTAGTTAATCCTTCAATTCAGAATTTTTAACCACCACGAATGTGTATTATATGCATTCTACATAAAACTATAATTACTTCCAATGAAGAGGAAGACTTGAATGTCACAAGTACTATGGGCTTTGAACATCTCAATCTTATTTTCAAGCATAGTCTTAAATCGTATTATATGCATTCTACATAAAACTATAATTGCTTCCAATGAAAGAGGAAGGCTTGAATGAAACAAGTTCTATGGGCTTTGAACATCTCTACTTTATTTTCAAGAATAGACTTAAATCATATTATATGCTTTCTACATAAAACTATAATTGCTTCCAATGAAAGAGAAAGACTTGAATGTAACAAGTACTATGGGCTTTGAACATCTCTATCTTATTTTCAAGAATAGACTTGTCTTTATCAAATGAGGGCCAAAAAAGCAGCAGATCCCATCTGGAATAGTAAGTATTTGGAAAAATCTGGAGTTTGGTACTAAGTTCAACTGAGACCTGTAGACTTAAATCTAGAAAAATGCAATCTTCTGAAGCAAAAGGTCCAACATTTCCTACAAGACTCTGTATAAGCCTGGAAATCCCAACATTTTGCTAAGTCACGTTAAAATGATCAAACCCAAAGTTGTAGTAGCTTTCCAGCCCGACAGTGTCAATAACTCCCACATGACACATCTGTAACAGAGAGATGGGTTTGATTGTCTTTCCATCTTCGGGCCTACAATGACGCAAAAGATAAGGATATTTAAACACAGGTATCGAAATAGGTGACATGGAAACAATTATGTCAGTAGGAACAAGATACAAGCCCAATAGGTAATCAATATGCACCTAGCAGAAGAGAAATAAATGCTGTATAGGCTGAGATATATAGCATCTATTACTCTACTCCTATTCCACATTGTATATTCCAGCCTATATTATGAAGGTATATATTCATTGCCCAATATTAATACATAGTTTGGGAGTCTGAAATTCCAAAGCAAAAACAGGGATACTCTGAAAAGAATTCATAAAACCAACAAGCAAACAATTTCTGGGAAGCTCACTGCATTCCGTCCAGGTAGACATGAGCTGTGCCATTGAGAGCACCCGATAAAGAGGTAATGTTCAGCACCCAACCTTTGGAACTGTTATCATATCCCTGGAATTTCTGCATAAAGATAATTCTAGCATCGTAAAGGCAAAACTTGTCAACTTTCCAGCATTGCTACCCACGGGAAAGCAAATTTAGGCTGAATAACGAGACTGGATTACTTGTTCAGTAAGCATATTGTGCAGGACCCTGACAACTTGAACACTTGATGATTCTCGTCCCATTCAGGATAATAGCCTGTAAAATTTCAAACTGAAGCAATGAATGCTTCTAGTTTCAACCAAGATATCCCAATCATCTCACTGCTTGCCACTACGCCACACACCTGTGGGGCCTTCAGGAAATTTAAAATGAATATAGCATATTTAGAAAGTAAAAAAAGAGAGCGTGAGAGAGCAGGACATCCTATACTTGTTCCAGGCAGAGTTAGAAACAGAATTCAACAAATTGTGGAAAATAAATAAAATAGTATTTGAACTCACCTTATTTTATGTATTGGTGGCAGAAAACAGAACACAGAATTTAAACTGCATAGCAGAAACCCAAACAAGTCAAATCATAACCTTCTTGCCTTCAACAAAGCTTGACAGATCAAAGCATTTAGATCATAAATCAATGAGTTACACGTCAAGATGAAACTTGTAAACAGAGCATCAAATATAGAATGAATTACACGCAATGACAAAGATTCGAATACAGCATTGTCTACCTCATTTTACCATACAATATATATAACGATCTTAATGTTTAAAAACCCATAACGGCAAAAGAAATCCATTGAATCACGAATCAGAACAAGAACAAATTCAGAGTCATAAATGATCAAATACGATACTGCTTTAAGAGATAAAGCCAGATCGCTTGAAAGGGGTTATTGAACTCCAGTTCCAGAAAAATGGAGCTTGTCTAAGAACCTTGACAGCTTAAATGGGAGGAAAACATACTAATCTTGAAAACCAGGGATTTTAAAGGGTGAAAGCGACACCTAAACCCCATCTCAAGTCAGGGTAAGCATGGAGAGACCAAAGCATCAAATTTTCTGAATAAAATTGTTGATCGGCCCTAACCATTGAGGTTTCGACCAGTGATTTGCATATTTTCGAATAGAACGAAAATACCCACTAAGAAAGGGGGAGAAACTATGAATCCACAACTTCTTTGAAAATATTTATGTCCAAACCCAGGTTTGGACCTTGCAAGCGCCACATTAAAACAACTATGAAACCCTTAAAAAAACATACAGCCCTGGTGACATATCAACAGCGAATTCGGGCCAAGTCCCAGAACCCCTGACACAGCAAAGACGAAATAAAAGTAAAGTACTCACCTCAGAAAGGTCTGGCCTAGTATCAAAGCCTGGGTCACGAGAAAAAGAACGAGTTTCACTCAGATCATAACACTGTAAACACAAACCATGATTGTGGCTGTTGAAAATAAAAATACATCGAACCCACTTTTGAAAATACATCATCCATCCAATCTGTAGAACAATGGAAGTAAAACCCTGTGGTGAAGAAAATAAAATTCCGGCATAACCATTTTGTGTGGGGGAGGTTGGCATTTTGTCCAAAACCGTGAACACTTTTCATTTACAATAACATATCTTCTGATAGTGAAGGTTCCAGATCAGATAAGCATAGTGTTTACCTGTAACAACCCAGATGACCAGGATAGCATTTCCCTGTAACAGCACAGACGAGCATTTACCTGTAACAATGTAGATGATCACATTTACCTGTAACAGCACAAACCAGGATAGCATTTCCCTGTAATAGCACAGATGAGCATTTACCTGTAACAATGTAGACGATCATCATAACATTTACCTGTAACAGCACAAACGAGGGTTCTCCAAGGAAGGAAGTGTGGTTGAGAAGGTGAAGGCTGCGAGGGTGAGGAGGTGAATGCCATGAAGCGTGGTCAAGAAGGTGAAGGCTGCGAGGGTGAGGAGGTGAATGCCATGAAGGTTCGAGGGTGAGAGGGTGAATGCCATGAAGGTGGAGGAGGTGAAGGCGGTGGAGATTAAGGTGGCGATGGCCGAGGTCACACACATACTCAACAGATGTCATCTCAGTCATTAAAAATTTGCGGACTTGCAGGCGCAGAGAGTGTGGCCAACCTAACACAAGGCTTGTAACTCATTAAAAATTTGCGGACTTGCAGGCGCAGAGAGTGTGGCCAACCTAACACAAGGCATAACAGCAAGAGTGGGAAAAAATTTATGGAATTGAATTCTCCGCCAGGTGTCAGCATGAAAACAGTCTGCCAGGTGTCAACGTGACAATGAAAGGGACGACGAAGGTCCCTTTCAAAGGAAAGGCCTATCGGCCTAAGCGCAATGTCACATCAATGACCACTGACTCCACCAAAGTCCAATAGAGTAATAACGAACAATTATTTTATAAACTTTGGCTAGAGTAATCACATGGCCGTCATCAATTCGTCCGTAAGGACCAAGTATAAAAATAAGCAGTTATTTATAATGCGATTTTTTGAAAACCTTTGTGGTGGGTTTTTCTGGTCAAAATTCGGCAGCAATTTATTAGAATCGTAAGTTTGATAGCTAGTTTCTGCACAATCAAAGCGTCCCAGGAGTTTTTCACGGTGCTGAATCCAAATATGCAGTTAAAAAACCATTTTAACTGCAACAAATCAAGATTTAACCTCAATTTCTTCCGCCGGATTCCGTCACCAAAATCTCCAAAAAGTCGCATTATAGACAACTCCTAAAAATAATGAGAATAACACGAACGATTCAGATTAATGCAATAATTAAGAAGTGCTACTAAGGGTATTTAGGTTGATAGATGTTGGTAGAGTAACTTTTTTCAGTTTAAATATTTGTATAAAAATTATAAATAAATAAATATATAGTTTTAGTAGATATATTTTTAAATCACATTTATTTTATATAATTATAAAATTATTAAATAACATAATGTAAATGTAAATTAAAATGATAAATTAAAAAAAATAAAAGTAGTTCAGTTTTATCAACTATATTTATTAATGTAATTATAATGATAATAATAAATTACTAATAAACAATTGTTATATAGTAGCTATTATATGTTGTTTAGTTTTAATATAGTTAAATAAAGTAAAAGTACTAAATTCGTGTTAGTGTTAGGTTTAGAATCTAGCTAATTTAGGTTTTATTGATTGGTAAATTTGGTTATTTTGTTAATAGCTACATTATGGTGGTGGAGAATCCAATCCTATCCATCGATAATAATGCCTTATTATACTAGTAATATATTTATTGTGAAGGTTGTCTAGAAAGATTTACATTTTAGGCGTAAAGTATAGATAAATATATTTTAAATGGTAGTTGTTCTTGCCAATTATATCTATGAAACAAAGATTGAATATATTCCATATATATATTCTAAAATTGGAGTTGATTTATTTACTAAGTTATTTCTTATTTGAATTGAAAATTATTTTAATTTATTATCAACAATTTTATACTTTCTTATTAATATTAAGTAAAATCACAACTCTTTTTAAATAGTAAAATTTATTTGTAAAATGATTTTTTTAAGTGTCAACTACTTGTTAATATATATAATATAAAAATTTATTATTTGAATCAATTTTCATTTATTATTGATGAGTTTATGAATATAGTTATTTATTTCAACTAATAAAACACGCAGGTACCAATATTTATTAATATTGAACTTGTTAAGTAATAATATTTATTATAAAAGTAATTTGAATATTAGAAAATAGTTAAGTAATGTTTTAGTTAATTAATGGTTGATAAGATTTTATTTTGTTACTATATGAAATTGAAAAATTAATTGTCTAGCTAAGACTTGCATAAATTTTGGTGGGTAGCTATCACTAAAAAGTCTTATTTACCTTTGCATATTGATCTTATCTATTTTTATACCAATATTTGATTGAATTATGATAAGTGATAATTGATGGTATTTAAGTGAACATGAATATCAGCTATTTGCAAGAATTTTAATATGGTGATTTTAATTTTAATCCTAAAATGATGAGATAAATATTGCAACTGTATCTAAAATTATCACACAGATATAAATTAATTACCTATATAACATTATGTTAAACAAAAACTGCTATAGCAAATATTACAAAATGAAACTTGAATCAATCATATTATAGATAAATAGAATCTGCAATTTTCTTTTTATTATCAAACACAACGCAATAGTTAATGAAAATAAAACTGTTAATTAAATAAAAATGCCGCACACCTCTACAACATTTAGTATAGTTGTGGGATGCATTGATTGCCTCTCTACTTGGTGGAAAGTTTCAGATT
>APFE030789084.1:7836-40848 GCA_000404065.3 Pinus taeda
TCATAATAAATTATTTTATTTATGGCTCAAAGTGAGAGCTAAATATTTTTATATATCCTTCATAATGAGTTGTAATATCAGCTAACGTAGTGAGCATAGTTACATAATTAAAATTTACCAAACATGTTTATTGATTATTATAAATTAGATTTTTATTTAGAGAATAATTATGTTCTTTTAAAAGAGACACTTCTCAACTGAAGGTTTAGCACGGAAAAAATCACACATCCCTCATATTGGGCTATAGAATGCGCTTCTTAATGCAATTACATCATGTGGGCATGGAAATATTTTATTTATGAGTGTGTAAAATATTTTTACACAATGGGTTCTAACATTAAGAACAAACCAAGTGACCATAGTGAGGCATAGATTATTAATGTTTTGTAATGCTTTTAAATGAAACTTAGTAAACATGCATAATCATTATGTTTTTTATTATATTTGATATCACTTTTCTATGAATATCTTAATTTTACTTTAATAACATGTGTTAACTCCACTTTGAGACTGGATATAATCATATACTGCCGCCATATTGGGATATAGATTACACCTCTCATTGCAATCAGAATTTATAATATGTGCACTTTTTCTTAACCATGTATAATACATATATAATTAATATTGAAATCTTTTATCTAGCATGCCGATTGAAATATTTTATTTATCACTCATATTGATTCTAGAGTGAATTACACCTTGTTCATCTCACTTTTTCTAAAGAGTAATTGATTTTTTTATTTTAAAATAATTTTCTATTGACAATGAAATATTGTTATGATGATGTTCTCAGGGTCTCTTGGAACCTCAAAAATAAAAGCACTGAAAAGTTGATTGAATCGATGCCATAAAAAAGAGTTCAATGAGGCCTTTCCAAGGACATGAACAACATCAAAAATAGAGTTCATCTACAAAATTTATGGTGAGTCAAACTTTTTGTCAAACTTGGAAAAAGTGAAATTCAAACTCAAAGGATGATCTCACAATGGTTGAATTTGTAGTCCATATTGCTAATGTCAGTAGACTGACATGGAAACACCACGATGTACTATGTGTCAACCAATTTCAGTACATTTGTTTCCTAGATAGACAAGTAGGAAAGTGCCACATGGCATCACTAGGGCGTGACACATGACACCGCCATATATGACATTCCAGAACCCTAGTTAAACTTGGACCATGGACAAGTTCGAGTTTCATTTAAATTTGGTGGTTTTGGGACAGCTAATGGCTAAGCTAGTGACATTTTTAGTAGAGCTCCAAACCAAGTTAGCAACAATGCTAAGTTAGTAGTTAGGTCAAATTTGGCAAATTTGACCAAACTAATGGCAAACCTGGAAACAATTTTAAAATAGAGCCATATTGAGTTAGTGATAGTGATAAGTTGGTGGTGTGATCAAATTTGGTGGTATTGGCCAAACTAATAGCTAAACATCGTAACATTTTTAGTGCAACTCTGGACAAAGTTAGTGAGTGTGCTAATTTGGAGGTTTTTCTTAAATCTAGTTGTGGTTTTTCTAATGTCAGGAATGGTACTTGGTATGGATTCCAATGCAAAGCCTATATTTAATGTAGAGATAACATTGTTTTGGAACAAATTTTGAGGCAAGGAGCCCAAAAGGGACCCAAAAATGACTGTGACTGAATTGTACGAACTTTATACTCACTTTTCTCAAATTTTTGTAAGAAAACCATTGGTGTAGTGAGGATTGTCATATCAGTAGTAAATATAAGGGATTATGGCTAAAACCAACATGTGTTATTAATGACTGACATGTTCTTACAAGAATGAGTTTCACTTATCAAAAGACAATTGTGTTTATAGTCATTCTTCTTATACTTTCAAGAGGAAACCATCGGTGCAGTCATAACTAGGATATAATAAAAATATGAGGGCTCACCGTTGAATCCCACATGTGCCATTAATGATTGACATGTTTTATGAGACAAAGTTTCACTTGTTAGAAGGAGGTAGATTTTATAATCACTATTCACAAAATCTTGAGATGAATCCAAAGGTAAAGTGAGAATTGTGATTTGAGCAATGAATATGACGGTTCATGGATGAAACCCACACGTGGCATTAATGATTTGAATATTTTACAAGATGGATTTGTACTTATTAGTAGGTATTCAAGTTTACACTCATTATTCTATGAATTTTCAAAGGAATCCACAAGTGTAGTCCAAACATGGATTTGATGCTCACTCGTTTCGTCAATGCTTTGGCACAATGTTCGAGGGAAAGTCGCACTGTTCAAAAGAAGGCTGAGTTTACAATCTAGAGTTGCAGAATGATAAGGTGAACCCATTGGTGTTATGTTTGTTCAGTTTTGAGTGTATGGTAGAGCTCCATGGAACAAAACCCAATGTAAGTTTCATTTATTTATGGTTTTTTTGCCTCTTTTGGTAAATTGCAACAAGATGAATGTATATTGCTGATTTTAGTGATGGTTATGTGATACAACAAGGAAACAAGTTTTGAATTATTGTAGAGAATTCATTTTTTTTTTTTTGCATGCAAAACTAGATGATGCAGTGTTAAAGAGAAGGCCATTTTGACACTTCCTCAAAAAGTAATTGTGTTTATAGTAAAAAGTCTCATAATTCTGAGATGAGTTTCATGATGATGATGTAACTTTAGTTTAAGTAGAAAATTGAAGGAGTACTTCTACCCCTGGCTTTGAGATAATCCATTTTGTTCCACATGCTTGTGAGACATTGGCCCATTCAGATAATATTGTCTCATTGTAGGAGAGACATGACCACTTTCTTGTCAGAATAAACTCTTAACTTTGTGCATGAGAACATATCCTTAATAATGCAACTTATTGTGGGAATTCTTTTGCCACTCATGATCTGGGAATTCAACACCTTTTAAAGGAGAGTGTCTTGAAGAAGAGAATGAATTGATTCATGGATTAAGAAATCCCAAAGACATAGCCCACAGTGGGTGAATTTTGTTATCAATTCAGTGATCTGTTTTATTATGTGATTGATCTCTTCTATCAGTTTTATTATGCTTGTTTCATTTATGAAATCATTTTCATTAACATACATTAAGCAATGATCCAGAGACAGAAGGCACATTAAGGAATGTTTTGACTAAAATTGGATTTAAGCATGTTAATGTAATCAAGTTAGAAGATCATTGTTAAGAAGTCAGGTTTTGTTGAAGGGGATTTAAACCAAATCAAACATGGGATCGGTTGGCTTCCTAGATCTGTATTAGATTGATCAACTTAATATATAATATATATATATATATATATATATTAATATATATAATATATATATATAGATAGATAGATAGATAGATAGATAGATAGATATATCTTAACCATAGTTCAAACAAGCATCGAGAATGATCCAATATCTTAAGATAAAAATTTCCTTGGAGTGAAAAACTTGAAAAAGGTTTGCACCTTAAGAGATTTAATCTCTCTTTCTCTCTCTCTGAAAATTTTAAGGATGGTAGTTTATTTTAAAGTTTATAAATATTGGTGAATATCACTTTTGTATAATATGATATTATTAGTGTTTTATAATTCTTTTAATTAAATCTAACCAAATATATATATTCACTTACGTTTTTATTATAGCCTACATTTTTTTTACAATATTTTGTTTTAAAGAACACGGGCCAACTCTACTTTGAGCATGTGCGGACTCACAAATCACCTTCATACTGGGCTATAAAATGCACATCTTGGTGCAATTAATATTTCAATTTCCTCAAATTTCCATAAATACAAAATACCTCATTTGACTAGTCATAGCTTAACCATGGTTCTCTATAGTTGGTTTTAAACCCCCTCAAGGGAAATCAAATATTTTTAACCACGTAACAAGTAAATAAAATGTCCAAAAAATATCATATTTAGTAGAAAAAGCCTAACTAATACAATATTGTAATACAATAAGTTTTGATTAAGCATTTTAGTAAATCAAGAGTTTGAAGAGATAACTGATGTTAGTATTTGGTGTTGGATCCTAAAGGAGTAGGAGGGTCAAACTAACACTGAAGGTAGCTCTCTAAATATGCTAGCATTGCATATAGTGCTTCCAAGCAAACATGTCAATTTCTTTGGGCATGTTTGATGCCTTCTAATGTAGAAAATATGTTCTACCTTTCCTATTATTTGTATTTTAACACCACACCTAGAAAAGTCTTTAGTTTCTAGTGAAGAGGTATGGAGTTGGGGTATTGCTTTGTTCTTCGCTTGGCATAACTAAGGTTAGGATACTAGTGAAAAAATACGTCCAAAATCATTGAATATAAAAAAATATTGACTATCCATAGAAGCAAGGGACTCAAATAGATAGATTTCATTGTTGGTTTTAGGAGGGATAGCTAAACATAAAGTGTTTGTAGCTTCCTTATCTTACTGTTGAGTGCAATTTTGACCCTATGGGACATCACTACCCCATCTATAGTAGTTACACATATGCCTTAATGTTATATTGGATAGAAGGGTCAAGCCCTAGGCAGGTGGAAGTAAAGACAAAATCAATCAAATTGATAGAGGGAATTTAATAGGAAAACATCAAAACACCATCACGAGAATGGAGAATTGTAACAAAGAGGAATATGAAATTCCCTGTAAACCAAGGATAATGTTGAACTACTAAATTTAAAACACCCTGAAAGAGCTCACAACCACACTAGTATAGTAACACCTAGACAAAGGAGACCAACAAGTTATAACAATACAAATTTACAATACAAGTGAAGGAAAATAGAATTAGCCTTGACAAGGCATCTTCCACCAAAGGCTCAAATATTTAATGTTGAAGTGTTATTGGAGGCACCCACAACACAAGAATTATAGAACCATTCCATTCCCAACAATGAGATTTTTCAACACCTCAGACTCTCCACGGCTGCAAAAGATGCCCGTTTTTTCAACTTCCTAAAAGCCAATGTTATACCCAAGTAGACTAAGAGTATCACATAGTTAAAAGACTATTCATCCACACTCACACCATATTGAAATAAAGAATAATTAATAAAAGTGAAGTTCAAGCAATAAAGGCATGGATCTACATTGTTTGAAATTTTCTTCAGCATGCCCTCCTATAGAAGGGAACAATATATCCCCCCCCCATTGCAGCCCTGATAATTAGTCGTTATTTCCATTTTAATTATATGCATAGGGTTTACAATTGTGTGTATGTAGTTGGACTACCCATCCCATTTACTTCATTAACTATCCACTCATCTACGAGGTGGTGAGATACCCCCCCAAATCTTCAATTACCACATTATCCACCCCCATCAAGGAGTCCATGTTATCATATAGGATGGGTTGTAGAGGCTAGATACAACTTAATTGTTACCCCATAGGCTAGGTTTTGTTTAGATATAGGGGTTTAAAATGATGTTTGTGATTGGAAAGGAAGTTGACCACATTGCTGCTTATTATTTGAAAGTGTGAAATTATAATGCAACTGATGAGGAGGATCATCACTCAGATGTGTAAGATGGGGAGCTTGAGTCAGTAGCTCTTAGCTAATTCAGATGTGGGGGTACCATTAATTATTTACTAAGTCATCAACATCACCAACTAGGAATCCCCATCATTATGCTGCTTGGAGTAGACTGCATCAAGCTCTAGCTACAATCCCATTTCTAGAGCTAGGAATTATTCCACATTATTTCTTGTTGTTCCATAGATATGTGCATACATCCTCAAGGTATTATTATTCCAATGTCTAAAAATTCCTCCATGTCCTACTCATTTTGGGTTTCATTTAGATGCTCCATCAAAATTAAGCTTTATGAAGCCCATGAGAAGAGGACTGAAGTGAGTGGGTGAGGAGCATCAAGGAGGAGATATCTTGGGTAGTGAGGGAGGTTTCACTACATAATACATTTCCAATTTATTCAATATCTCATCCTCTTGACTATTTACCTTTAAGTCATATGAGGACCATGATTCCCAGAGAATTGTCCCTGTAATATTTTGTTGGATGATATACCATATAGTATATGTAGTCTTCTTCTGGTTCTTGAATATTCTCCTATTATATTCCTTCCATAGTCCCCACAATTGAAAACCCCCAACCAAGGCGCATGATTTATTTACCACTAGGCTTTCAAATAAGTTATACCTCCACTATTCCAAATATTCCACTATGTTAATAGGATTGTAGCCAAGGTGGTAGAAAAGGGTAATATAATTCATATGAAATAGAGTTAGAAAATAGATATAATGTCAATAGGTGTTCCATGTTTTCTTCCTGATTTCCATAGATGTGGAAAAATGAATGTCCCTAGTAACCGCTTTTCTCTATCTGATCCCATGTTTTCCTCCATAGAGACTCTCAAGAAGATTTTTTTGTCCCTGCAACAAATAATAACCTTATTTAAGTGTCAGCATTCCTTTCATTTCATATCCCAATGAAGTTTATCCTAATCATGCACAATAGGAATTTTATGCTCCTCAAGCTCTTTAAGTAGAGTAGGCCAAGAAAACATGGCTTGGTGATATGGCCAGTCTTCCTTAGTTTTCCATTCTCACCAAAGGCTGGATATTTGACCTTTTTTTCAAAAATATGCTATCTTGAAACCCTGGTGATCCATTGTAAATGTTCTAATATGTAAAATATATTCCCTCTCTCCTAGGGAGGGTAGTTGTTTCCAAACACCTTTCTGGAAGAGGGTACTATATGCATTCCAAATTTCCTAAAAGGCATGGTATTACACTAGACTTATTTTTTCTTATGACAAATTCCATATTGAAGAACCCATAAAGAATGCTATAAAACAAAACTTATCAGATTGAGATGAAGAATGACTACACCTTTTGTCCCAAAAATATTTCCCGAGTTCCTCCCCAAATTATGGCCAATGCCACCATAATCATTCCCCTAACGCTTTTTGAATTGTCTCCAAACCTCTCAGTCCTAACCCCCAATGAACTTATGAATGCATAATTTCTCCCATGCTACTAGTGCTTATTTCTTTTCTTTATTTATTCCATAAAACAAAAAATTCTTTGCATTGGGTATTGATGGCTCTACAGATGAATTTTGGGGCCACCAATACTAATAGCTAGTATACCATAAGGGATTGAGGGATGGATTTTAATAGTACCAATTTTCCTACCATGTTGAAGGATCCAAAGACACAACTACTTATCTTGTTGGTAATCCTATCTATAATATATTTCCAACATTATTCTTTCAAGGAGTCTATCACAAGCGGGATCCCTATGTATCTGGTACAAAAACTACTAATCTAGAAATCTAAACTCAATGAGACATATCTTTTTTTTTACCGAGGAACTAATGTTTATGAAATAAAGGTTAAATTTTTCACCATTCATCATCGTGCCACAAGATGCCATAAAGTTTGAGAAAATATTGTTTAGTTCTCCTGATTCGCAAAGAGAAGGCTGACAGAGGATCATTATGTTGTCAAAAATTATTGATGGGCAATGGGAGAGTCATTCCAAAATAGGTAGATTCCCTTAATGATTCCCTCACCACTAGAAGTTTTGAGATATTTTCCTAGACCTTTAGCAACTAAAATGAATAGAAAGGGAGAAAGGGAGTCACCATATCTTAAGTCGCGAGAAGGATTGAATTTCATGGTAAGGGAACTATTTAGGAGGATGGAGCAAAGGGTTGAGATAATGGACATAAACCAAGATTTCCAGTAAGGGGAGTAACCAGGAGCACAAAGGACCTAGGGAAGATAATCCTAGTTTAGTCTGTCATATGCTTTAGAAATAACTTGTTTAATCAACATGCCAAGATTTTTGAATTTCTTAATGGAGTGAATGACTTCATGGGCTTCCATTATGCAATATAGGATATTAAGGCCTTCCACAAAGTTATTTTCCTCAAAAGAAATGATATTATTAAGTAGGATTTTGATCTAGTACACAATAACATACATGATAATTTTATAGATCATAATATGTAGATCTATAGTTTGGAACATGCTCGAATCTTCATATTTACTAGATTTATGGACTAGTGTAATAAAACTATCAGTTAAGCTTTCTCATACCTATTGAAAACACTTAGATTCCTCTACCAAGGATTGAACCTTTTATTTGATGAAGGGGTAAAAGGGTTTGAAAGAATGGGTGGTGAAGCCATCTGAACCTCAAGATTTGTTTCTAGGAATTTTTGTTAAAACTTCCTCAATAAACACAAAATAACTTTCTATCCTTGGGGGTAATTTATGAGTAGGATAAATGAGGTGTGGTATGTGGGAAGTGATGTGATTTATTTCTTCTTATCTATTGGACCCCAATTTTGTAAGCTTCTTGTGATACTATGCTATTGATTCATGTTCTATATCCTCATGCTTTAATAACCTTTGACCATTCCTACAATTTAGGGAGAAGATCATATAATCATGGTGGTGTTTTTATCATTGTTTTATAAAAGAAAAAAAATTATTCAATTCTCCCTCTTTTAGTCATTGTATCTAATATTTTTATTTCCAAATAATTTCCTCTTATTTCTTTCTTCTCTAATATTTTAATGAGTGAGCCTTCCTCTTTTATCAAATCATATTAATTCCCTTCTAGAAATTTTTTTTGTTGAATTCTCTAAATGCAATCCTCTAGAACTTGTCTATTAGTGAACATATGGCCAATTTTATTTTTTTTTATTACAACCTTTGATTATTTTTAGTTCGTCCATTTTTATCTGGAACATATGTATATGCATTTTTCCCTACACATTTATTTATTCCCACCATGTCTTTGATTTAGTCAAGAAATTATGGCCTTGAAGCCAAAAACTCTCAAATCTGAAGGGATGCTTCCATGAAGCATCTTTCAAGTCCAATACCAAAGGAATTGGCCAATGATCTAATCTTAAATAAGGTAGTATAATTACTTCAACAAATATGTCTTTGGCCAATAAAGATGTTGATATCAAGAAACAATATAATCAACTAGTCACATGATGTTTTCCACCCTCCAATTATTCCATGAAAAGATATCATTGTTTGTATCAACTTCAACCACCATCATGTCTTGAAGAAGATCCCCAAAGTGATTACACTCTCTGTCAAGCCTCCTTATGTCTCCTTTCTTATCCTCCAATGTTTTAATGAGATTGGAGTCTCTCTTGGAAATCTATAATTCATTGTAGTGGAGATCTACAATTATGTGTGGGTTGGACAAAAATAATGTCTTCTCAGCTAGGAGATGTGGCCCATATACCACCATTAGGCCCACCAACTCCTTGGTGTCCACATAGCCAAATATTTTTGATAGTATGTAAGGGAAGGAAAGTTAGTCTTCAAAAGAAACACTGAGCAGATTCTAGAGGATGACAATTCCCTCAACACTTCCTCTTGCATATAGAGCCATTTCCTTGCATCACCTTGAACATCATTCCCCGATGTCTTGAACCGTCTCATTAGATTCTTTTTACTCCATAAGAAAATATATAGGCTTTCCTTGTTTATTGTTGGGCATGGAATCCCCCCACGACATGTTTTGGGGATCAAAGCCCAAGTTTTGAGTTGATATTGTTGCAAAGCTCCCCGAATTGCGGGAGCGAAATGTATGTTAGAGTCATAGGGTTGTCCGCCCTAGTTCTGAATGTAATGTTGGCCTACCCATGGTCCGCGGACCATGCGAATGTATAAATAGAGTGAGGTTGTAAGTTGTAAAGATATCTAATATAAGGGAATGGAGAATGAGCATGAAAAGTCTTAGAGATTAAGTTGAAGTTCAAAGTATGTCTTGTGTTGTAGAGTAGGAAAAGGCTCTACAACTAAGTGTTGTTCACGACTGAGTGGGCGAACCCCTGCAACTGACTGCTCAGGGCGGAATAGAGTCTGTAACTGAAGGAAGAGAATAATAAGGAGAATATTTATCTGAATTTTGTGTATCTATTATTGCATTATTACATGTTTGATATCAATTACTAATGTATTGTTTATTTACTGCATGCACTTATATGAAGGATTTATATTGCTAAGTATACTTTACACATGCAAGTAAGCTAAGTTAATCAAATAATATCAGGTTACTAGTAAGGACTTCAGTAATAACATTGTTCGGCCCCCAAGTAGGGTTGTGCGAAGGCAACACCTCAAGCTGTGAGGAATGGGTAAGTGTGCATAACGATGTGTGCACAGGGTCAAACCATGAACCACTTAAAACCGTCAAACATCTCGAGAGTGCAGAAACCTAGTTATAGCACCCTCCCATACTACTTCAGGTGAGACCTTCGTCCGCACTCCGTGGGTTGTTGCTGAAAGGTCAGATAATACCGAGATTTGTTTAGCTAAATCAACTTTGAAAATGGGTCAGTCCACAACAACCCAGAAAATAGTTCAGTAGTCGGGACCGAGATCTACATAAGGGATGTCTGATGTCGTGTTAGTGGAATCCGACAAAGAAAGAAATTGAAGGGTGGTTGAATAGAAAGATTCATGTGTTCACGATGCAGGAAAAATAGGAATCCATGAGTATCAAAGGAACACTGGTTAGAGAATTGCTTATATACAGAAATCCAATAAATTTTTTTTGCATCCTTCCCCTCTGAGTTGTATGAGTGGATCGCGAAGCTAGCAAATAGTCATGGAAGGTGTAGGCTCGACAAACCGATTGTGTGGACTGTAGAATTGGTGCGCAAATGAGAAGCATCAGAGGATAAGATTGTGTGCACTGTGGACCAGTGGCTCGATCAAATTATAGGAGGGTTTATCACTCAATTCACGGTAAATACTTCAATCAGCTACAGTGAGGTGGAAAGACGCTTCCTCAAAGAACCACGAGGTAAGTACATTAAATCTTTGGGCACTTGGATTAAAATGTTATTGTGTTAAAAGCGGGTTATGTGAAGAAATTGATGTTTGGGGCTACACGAAGTGGGAGGATCTATAGAAATGAAGGTAGCACAGAGATAGAAAATAGTCCCTTGATTTTTCCTCGGTGGGAAGGCAAGGAAGAGCTCGCGAAAGTCTCTTCAAGAAGCGTGATCAGTCTAATAAGGAAACAATTCGATGCATACCATCCCCACCCACATCGTCACTAGTTTCACCATCATCACCCCCATCTCCACTCACACCACCTCCGCCACCACCACAGTTCAATATGGCGAGCGCAATAAAATTTCCGGTATTCAGAGTAGGGAACGAAGATCTGGACCAATTTTGGTTTGTGGTAAAAGTTGTATGGGAAGCACAAGGAGTCCTGGATGACAATATAAAGAAGTCAATGCCGGTAAGCGCGTTGCAGGATCGTGCACTAACATGGTACATTAAGCATTCTAATGGCCATCCAAACGCGAGGATCATAGATATCTAGGCTATGCTGAACAGGGAATTTATCAAGCCAAAATCAAAGACACAATTGATTATCGGGTTTAAGGAAATTGTGATGCTTCCAGGCGAGACCCCATGGGAACTAGATCAGAGACTAAAGAGTATGATTTGGTAAGCCAACATGACCTTGACAGATGGACAACACTGCACATGGTTTGTAACGTCACTAACACTACATTTAAAGATCACAACAGAGGTTATCCACCGAGGCTAAATCTTTGGAGATTGCAATGAGACTGCATGAGACCCCAATACAAGATCTTGACCTGGGAGTCTAAAAAATCCATGCGCAACTGAGAAATTTATGTCTGGTAATGCAGAGTTTGAAAGAGGACCAGACAACTCACCCAGAAGTGTGCAAGGAGGTATCCTGCATAAAGTGCAAGGGACAGAGACACGAAAAGGACCGTTGTCCAGTCTTCGTGAACTACCTAGTGGGAAGAGAGCCAACACTGTTGAGACCAGAGGCACAAGCAAGGTCAAGCATGGTGCCTTCATTATGGTGCATGATTTTTCAGATGGGAGGAAAGCACACTACAGATAACTATCACCTATTACATAAGTATAAGCAGATGTCCCAACAATTTTTCTGTAATTTCTCTACGTTGGTAGGCCATGATGAGTGCACCTACAGAAGTTATGAGCTGATGATGGATCAAAATTCTACTTACAGGGTGCAGACCAAAACATGGTCCCTCGATCAAAATGCAAGGACGGCGCGTGCAGGATTTCAAGGGTGCTTACGAGGTTGAAGTGGAATGGGACCAGGAAGTGGTCATAGATAGCTGATCTATTACAATTACAGAGGGCAACGAAATTATGCCCGCAATTGTACAAATCCAACGAGAGCATCATGTTTATGTTATACCCAATTTGATCATGAGACGAAGGACTACCATACACTGATAGTGAGGTTGCGTGATAAAGGAATACTCCAACATCCCCAGACTCAGAAGCTACAAATGATGAGGTCTGAGCCATGTGAAGAGGATCATAATGTAAAAATCGTGCTTCGAAGTGGTATCACAATAGGAGATGACAAAGGTAAGCAGCCTAAAGAAAGCGTGTGGGTTCGCAAGGCTCCTACAAAGGAACATGAATTTGATTTTGAGTGTGTGAAGGAGACATTCATGGAAGCTAAAAGGAGCTTCATGGAGGCCCCCACTTCAGGTAGTAAGGGTCTACTAGGACTAGAGATGGATGCTTCCATGCTCACTACATTTATGGAGACATACATGAATTTGTTGCATGATAGCAAGGCTATGAAAGGAATGCAGGAACTTATCACTAGGTGCACTACGTCAAGAGAACCGTGCGTAGCCCAGAAGCTTGGGAAACATACATCACGAACAAGAAGGGAAATGAGATTGACTGCATAAATCAAAGAGTATGAAATGGATCAAGTGATTCTGGATCTAGGATTGGATGTGAATGTACTACCAAAGCAGACATGGGAAAGCATGCGCAGGTAACATTGAAATGGTCCCTTGTTCAATTGCAAATGGCGAACCAGCAGAAGATCCTACCAATGGGGAGATTGCAGGGAATAACGATAGACATCAGGGGTGGGAGTGCACTTGCAGATTTCGAAGTCATATATATTGTTGATGACAACAATCTCTATCCTATGCTACTGAGAATCGAGTGGGCTACTGATATGAATGGAGTGATAAATCTAAAGAAGTGCAAAATGATTTAGACCTTGCAGAAGGATCGTGCTACACAGAGCCAGTGCGTGATGTCAAGAGTAACGGCGAGCTAGATTGTATCTACAAGATAACCACTCGGGGACAGGATTGGGTAAATCCTATAGCTAATGGCAGAATTTCGTGGGAGTGCGAAAGCTCCTACACATCAGATTCAGATGAGGAAACAAAACAATGGCAGCTTCGATTACACGAGGTAACAATACTCAATTGCAACATCATGGTCAAATCACTGCACTACGTGACAACAGAGGTGAGGGATCTGCCTATGTATGACGGGTTGACAGAAGTGGATGAATTCCTGAACCAATTTGAAAGCGAAGTCCCAAAACAAAAGTGGTTCGATGCTCTAAAATGGGCACTACGCGTTACACCGACAAGGTGGTGAGATACACATCAAAGAAGCTTTGAGGACTGGTGGGGATGCAGAAGGATGATGTGCCTATGATTTTGAAAATCGTAGATGTGGCTAGCAGACAAGTATGATAGATGGGATGATCCATGTACACACCTTGCGAAATGTAACAAGACCTATGGGGAAGAGCCACAACCTGAATGGGTGTATTTTTTTTGTCGTACTCTGGATGTCATACCTATGAATTAGTAATACTGAGACAAAGCTTCACCATGGAATGAGCGAATGGGATATTTTGCGTGAAGGATTCCTGCTAACCTTCAGGTTTGAAGATCGTTCGTGGGATATGGTTGATGATGTGCTACAAGCAGTTAAAGAAGCTATCCTCAAAATACCCTAGGAGACAATGGAAGTGCTTCAGCCAGAATGGGTGACACAGCTGAGCTATGCGCTGGACTGTTACAATGTAAAGGTTGAGGAGGATGATGAGGACCAATGAATATTAACATTCTAGAAATTGAAGACTGTCATGAGGTTCAAGGACCATTGATTGACAATCCCGACATCACCGTGCCGCTAAAAACGAAGTAGGTAAACATTGGAATAGAGGCAGAACCAAAGTATGCAACGCTTGGAGATTATTTGGATGATGCCACGATGGATAAGGTCGTTGTGTTACTCCACAAATACGAAGGCTTATTCTTGACCAAAATATGGATTTAAAAGGGATCGTTGGTGACGTAGGGATGATGAACATCACCTTAAACCTAACGTGAAGCCGGTTAAACAAAGACCTTACCACTTGAATCCAAAATATAAGGAAAAGGTCTGCGTAGAATTAGACAAAATGCTCACAGTTGGAATTATTGAGCCAGTGGAAGAATCTGACTGGGTGAGTCCTATGGTAGTATAGGAGAAAAATCAAAAGGGTGAATTAAGAATATGTGTGGACCTTAGGAAGCTAAACGATGCCTGTGTACACTATCCAATCCCGACACTATTCATAGATGAAGTATTGGAAAATGTTGGTGGTTAAGAAGCATACTCGTTCACGGATGGGTTCTCGGGGTACAACCAAATCAAGATTGCGATGGAAGACAGGAGCAAAATGACCTTCACAATGGAATGGGGCTACTTTCATACAACATTATGCCATTTAGATTGAAGAACACACCAGCCATGTTTTGGCACATCGTTGTTTCCACATTCAAAGAATACATCCACAAATTCTTGGAGGTCTATCTGGATGATTGGACTATCTTCGAATTAGTAAAGCACCATGTAGCAAGCTAACACTTGATGCTAGATACTTGCCGATGACACCAAATTGTGTTGAACCTTAAGAATTGTACATTCCTTGTTCCCTTTGGAAACCTATTGGGACATGTGGTCTGCAAAGAGGGACTCATGGTGGACCCTACAAAGATTGCCATAATTCTAGATTTGGAAGCACAGTGAAGCGTTAAACAACTGCACGCTACCTTGGGACACACAGGATACTATAGGAAGTTCATCAAGAGCTATGTCCAAATCATCACGCTGATGGAGAAACTATAGAAAATAGATGTCACATTCTGCTAGAATTATGACTACATGAAGATCTTGGATTTCATAAAGGGGAAATTGGCCTCCGCTCCAATCCTGGTCTTCCCAAAATGGGATGTGGAGTTTCGTGTCCATGTTGATGCATCATATATTATGCTGGGAGTAGTGCTCACACAACAGGGAGGGAAAGAGTTGGATCATCCTATCGCATTTACAAGCCGAAGTTTATCCAAAGCAGAGAAGAATTATTCCACCACTAAGCACGAGGGGTTGGTGATGATGTACGCACTCCAAAAATACTGACACTATTTTCTTGGGGGTCATTTCAAGATGTATACCAACCATTCCACGCTGAAATACCTGGTCAATAAGCCTATGTTACAGGGGTGCATATGCATGTGGCTCTTATTGTTCTAGGAATATGATTTTGAGGTTGTAGTAAAGCTGGGAGGCCTAAATGTAGGACCAGATCCCTTGTTGCGCATTGAGACGGTTGAGGAACCCACTAATTTGGAGGAGGGACTACCTGACACTCAGCGTTTTGCTATTTCCGTTGCGGACAGACACTTCGAGTATATAATCCACTTTCTAACCATAGGAACCGCATTGAAGGAATAATTTGTCCAACAAAAAAAGGAATTACTGGTGCACGTAGCAAATTTTTCTTTCATCGCGGAGCACCTATATAAAATGGTCAATGATGAGATATTGCAAAGATACGTACCTAAATTTGAACAAAGTCAGATCATCGTGGAAGCACATGGGGGCGCTACAAGAGGACACTATGCAGACGAGCAAGTACATAAAAGATTCTCCGCGCAGGGTTGTGTTGGCCGACCCTGCACTAGGATTCGAAAGTGCACTATAAGGCCTACGATATATGTCAAAGGACTGGAATACCATCCTGGAGGGCTGAGAGGCCATTGAATACACAAATGACACTGCAGTCATTTGAAAAATGAGCAATCGACTTTGTGGGACCGATCAAACCTCAGGGAAAGACGGGCGTGTGCTACATCATCTCCACAATAGAGTATCTCACACAATGGGCAGAAGCACAGCCCATCAAAGACTGCATGGCCACTATGGCTATGAATTTTTTGTTCAAAAACGTGTTGACTTGATTTGGCTGTCCGAAAATCTTAATGAGTGATCGCAAAACACATTTCCTGAATGAAACCATCAATGCACTTGCAGAAGCATTACAGTTGTATCATTTGAATAGTACACCATACGACCCAAAAGCAAATGGGACTGTAGAAGCTTTCAACAAAATACTGGAGACTATGTTGACCAAAGTGTGGAATGTGCAGTGAAACAATTGGGACCTGCACGTACCTTCCGTGCTATGGGCTTACAGGACAACATGCAAGAAACTGATGGGACAGACACCTTTCCGCTTAGTTTATGGCGTCAAAACTATCATGACGATGGGATATATCGTACCTAATCTATGCATAGTAACGTTCACAGGGATGACAGACTTCGAAGCTATGGAGGAAAGGCTCGCACGATTACAAGAACTTGACGAAGAACCGTTCTTGGTTGGGTTTCATCAGCAGGTACAAAAGCAACATGAAAAAGCCTCACATAACTACCATATCAAGTTCCACACGTTCAAGGTAAATGACTTAGTATTTTTGTATGACAAGAAGTTTGAATTTTTTTTGGGAAAATTCAAAATGCACTCCCTGGGACCATACATGGTTAAGGAGGTAAGATACAGAGGCACATTCTAGCTAGTTAAACTAAATGGAGAACCCTTCCTAGGCAAAGAAAATGGCAGCCACTTGAAGAACCTATATGGGTGTGCCGGCTACCTGACTAGCTGGTCGAAGCACAGTCTGCGTGCTCCGAGGAGCCACGCAAAGGTACGAGACTATAAACATATGCAGCAGATGCCGATACAGATGCAGGGAAGCAATTCAAACACAGAGGAGGATGCAACAGATTCAGCAAATAGTAGTGCAGTGCACTGCCACCATTAGCACCATTCGAGAATAGATGGAGGGACTCCACACCAAGATCACCGCGCCGATAGAGTGAGTCGAGGCTCAGTCATGATGTTTATGTTGGGGGAATTTTCGGCATGGAATTCCCCCATGACATGTTTTGGGGCTCAAAGCTCAAGTTTTCAGTTGATATTGTTGTAAAGCTCCGCAAATTGTGGGCGCGAAATGTATGTTAGAGTCATATGGTTGTCTGCCTTAGTTTTGAATGTAATGTTTGCCTACCCATGGTCTAGGGACCATGGGATTGTGTCAATAGAGAGAGACTCTAAGTTTTAAAGATATCTAATCTAAGGGAATGGAGAATGGGCATGAAAAGTCTTAGAGATTAATTCGAAGTGAAAAGTGTGTCTTGTGTCGTAGAGTAGCAAAAAGGCTCTACAGCTGAGTACGCATAGGCCTAGTTGCCCGCAACTGAGTGCGCATGGCGGAATAGAGTCTATAACCAAAGGAAGAGAATAATAAAGAGAAGTTTTATCTGATTCCATTTATCCGTTCTTGAGTTATTACATGTTTGATATCAATTGCTAATGTACTATTTATTTACTGCATGCACTTGTATAAATGATTTGTATTGCTAAGTATACTTTACACATGCAAGTAAGTTATGTTAATCAACTAATATCGGGTTACTAGTAAGGACATTGGTAATAACATTGTTCAACCCCCGAGTAGGGTTGTGCGATGGTAGCACCTCAGGCTGTGAGGAACGAGTAAGTACCCATAGCAACGTGCATGCAGAGTTGAACCACGGACCACTTGAAACCATCAAACATCTCCAGAGTGCAGAAAACTAGTTCTAGCACCCTCCCCTACTACATCGGGTGAGACCTCAGTCCGTACTTCGCGAACTGTTGCCGAAAGGGCCATTAGTACTGGGATTTGATTGGCTAAATCAACTCTGAACCTGGGTCAGACCCCAACAAGCCGACATTCATTCTCTCGTTAAGGTGCCTCTTACCTTAACTATTGAGATCGTGCATATTCCAAGTGATTATATTCATTGACTATAATGGTGAGGGGAGGAGAACATCACGAGAAGCATAACAACCTAGCTTGATTTCACTAGATACTCACCCACATTCTGTATCTCTTCTTTGGTGTTTCTTATACACTTTCTCTTGCCTTTATTTGTTCCTCACCCCTATCTTTATGGGTTCAAACTCCCATGGAAATTCTTACTGTGCTATTCTCCCCATCACTTTTCCTTCCTTGATTCTAACACTAAATACACATATGATAATATAGCTTCTTTTGGTCTCTTACGAATGATTTCATCTCTAGGTGCACCCATTATTGGATTAACTCTATCATGGAATGCTCTTCGAAACTCAAAGTCTCTAAATTCTCTTCTAACGCCATCTCAACCTCTTCAATCTTGAGTAGCTCCTTCCTCTCTCGGTTCTCAGTTAGGGTTTGAGGGGCTTTCCTCTTGTGGGTGGGTTTCGCCTCGGGAGTCTCCCCAATTGTCAATATGACCATAAGGTTGTCGGGTAGCTTAATATTCTCCTCCTCATTCACAAGTGTCCAAAAGGTGTTTCACACTGAAATATTGTTTGCCTCTATTGGGAGCACTGTTGTTTAAGGTTTGTCTTCTTGTGATTAACATGGGATAGTTTATTTAATTCTAGTTTGAAATATTTTTAAAAAGCATTATGATAAATATTCCTTATTAATAAAAATTGAAATAAAATTATTATTATTATTTTTAATTTATTTATTTCTTTAAAGTTGATATAAAAAAATGTTTCTTTATGACATGAAATAAGTTACTTGAGTAAGAGTGAGAACAAAAATATTTATATAGACCTCACATTGGGTTAATAAATGTCAGTTGAAATTAGCAATGAATGTTTAATACTAAATTAACTAATCATATATATATATTATTTTTATAATTGGACATTTATTTATAATTGAAATAATTTTATTGATTAAAGCGTCTAAAAGATTAGAATATCTCTACCATAACGCGATTTGAATTATAAAATATAAGAAAGAATATTATTAAAAAAAAAAATCGTAAAACATCACTTTTTTAATTTAAGAGAGAAGTATTGCAAAGATATGAATAAATACACATACATAAATTACCTTGACACATGATAAATGAGAGGCCTGATCTCGAGCTAATACAATTAATATATAAATTCGAGTCTCATGAAGTAAACGGTAATATTATTTCTCATTTATAGTTGTGTGATGATTGAATTTAATCCAAATAGATAGAAGTCATGATGGTTATCCACCCACTTCGACTCTCGCTCTATTTGTTTATTTTAATTGCAATAAAAACTGATCTTGAGATTGAAGGTGAAGTGACAGAACCTTGAACAGGAAAGAGGAAGGTGGGTCCATGCAGTTGGGTATTTCGCGATGGGCTACTCAGATAAAGTAGCGCTTGCCGACCCCGTTGCACACATGTCACCGTTTTCCAAATATTTTACAGAGAACATATTTGATCGAATGACAGTGAGTTACTAAGTCGGAAACACATCCTCGTGCATGATATTGTTTTCCAAATATTGTATAAAAGATCATATTTCCAGCGACAGAGAAGTAGAAAACGCAGCCTAACAACACGCTTCGTTGACTGTCATGAGGCTTCGTTGACTGTCATGTTGCGTCGTGACGATGACACATATATTCCACTGTTCTCTTTTGGTGAGAGTGGATTATCGCTGTTCGGTGTTCGACTATGACGCCAATCGAAACATGTGATGTTCCTATGTCTGTGCCGGAAGTCCCTTGCCGCCCCTCTCGTTTCCAAATGTTGGCCCGACTAGTGGAAGAAAGATACCCATCATGACGAAAAGACTGTCAAATAAGCCTCACATGCACGTGGGGAGAAGCAATTTCTTCAAATGAAAACTTGAAATTTGTCTGGAACCCAGACCATATGAAGGCAGCAAGAATAGGAAAGTTGCCGTAAGCAGTTCACGCTTCTGCACTTAAAGCAGAGGGAGAAACTCGCCGAATGCCCCTACATTTAGGTTGAATACCGCAGCTAGTGGAAAATAAATAATATGTTACGAATATGAAACGTATTAAGCTCTCAATGTACGTTGTTAAATTATATATATGGACTGTGTACTAAATATTTGTGAGGGCTTGAATAATTGAGTTAATTTTTGGGTTATTTACCTAGAAAATATGTATAGATCTATCTCAAGTAGATCTACTAATTGTTAGAGGATTAAATCTTTTGATTTGCAGTTTTTTAGGGTGCAAGATTTGAAAATAAATTTGCACAAAGAGCGATTTGATTATTCTCAATGTTTTGAAAATCTTTTTCAATACTTGGACCATAGAGATTACATAGGTTAAACTTGCAATTCCAACAAGTTTTTGCTAAAGACAAAATCAATGGCTAAAATATGGAATAGTAAGATTACTTTAAATGTCATAGCCATAAAAATGGTCTATCTTCTAAATTACTTTAAATAACATGTACATAGGATTTTTTAACCACATATAATATGTACATAGTTGAAATTGAAATATTTTACATATAAAGTACATTATCCATATAAAAATGTTATTTTGGTTATTAGCATATTTTAAATATATATCTAGCTTATGACTCACATCAATTTTTTTACTTATTATTTTTATTTTTTAGATGTCGCATATTAATTTTATGTAAGAATTCAAGGCATCACACATCTCCCTCTTATTATTTTTTATTAAGAAGTAATTGCTTATGGTCAACATTAAAATATTTTTCCTTTTTGAGATAGATTAGTTAATATGGATATTCAAATAGTTTATTTAAGGAGTATATTGAAATATTTGTGATGATTATCATAATTATGGTTCACTTCCACTAACACCAACATGATTTATAGGACCTTAAGAAAGTAAGACATTAATTCAGATTCTTTAACATTTTTTTTATATGCAGCTAAAGATGACAGCAGTGTAACAAACTAGTTATCTTGACTTAACAAGTCAAGAAGGTTGATAGTGTGACCAATATTAAGATGGACAATACAATAGAAAGTGATTTTCATCTTCAACCCTCTTAGTATGGCATATGTGAGAGGCACCGTTATCCCATGGCATTTTGGGTATTGACCAATGCCCAATTTCACTTTGAAGATCATGAGAATTAGTACTTATCTTACAACTTATCCTTGAATTTGGAAATAATATTTATTATTATTATTATCTTCATTATTCAAGATGATCTTCCCCTTTATTCACTATTGGTCTAACTAGCTTGATCCAAAGGTGGAGGTTTTGGCTAGTTAGATGCTATTTTCGGAAACGTCTTTGCTTCCATGCTCAATAGTTTTTTATACATGACATACATTCTCATAGTTGTACTTTCAATAATAATAAATTGAATCAAGAGGATAGAGTAGGGAGTATTTCCTTTAATCTTCATGTTCATGTATATTGAAATATTTTTAAAGCATAGAAGAATTATACATCTTCTTGTTACATAAAAGTGAAGTATCATATATTTTTTAAGTTTAATTATTTTATCTCTATTTAATATTAATTTACATGGACATTGCAATATAGTGAAGTATTATATATTCTTTAAGTTTTAATTATTTTATCTCTATTTAATATTAATTCATATAGACATTGGAATATTTTATTTATGTATTGCTTCTTCAATAGAAACATCAAACTATTTAGAACAAAAATTATAATTATTTTAATAAACACTAATAAAATATACATATTGATATTTGTTTTTAAATATAATTAATATTGTTAATTTATTTTTAAATATATCTTACTTATTATAATCCTTAAATAACCTATTACACAATATTTAATATGGTGTGATGTATATTTCTAGGTCGAAATTGCATATGGGCAAGTATAACCTAGATATTATGATACCAGATGTAATTCACATGTTTTGGGATATATATTGTCAAAATTAAATCTTATATATTTTAAGATCTAAGTTGGGAATGACAACCATAAATAATAAGTTAATTCATATCAATGTATTAAATGTTATATGACTTGGATATATATTATCATCTATCAATGTTGTAACTGAATACATATAATCATGTATTTCTCAATTATATCTGAATGCCTTATACATTGTTACTCAGGGCATACATATTGTCGTTGCTGGCTATATATTTTACAATATTTACCCGACTTTGGGGATGTATATTCCTTGTTGCCAATATTATGTACCCTTTTATAAAACATCTAAATACTATGCACCCTTCTATAAAACATATAAATATTATGTTATATAGGAACATAACATAGTGTATATTTCTATATCAGGTTAGCAATATGTAATTCATGGCCATTTATTAAATGCTATATAAAATCAGATTTATATTTCTAGATATAAATGTTGTATGCAAATACACACAATAATGTATATTCCAGAACATGCAATTTATAACAATTTATTAAATGTTATATAAATTTGAATTTACATTGTCAGATGTAAATGTTGTATGTAAGTACATACAATCATGTATATCATATGCCAATTTATACCATGCTTAATATAGTGGTGTTGAGTCATTTCATATTGTAGAGCATATTAAATACAGTTTTTTGTTATATAGTTTACAGTATTTAACACAAGTGTATATTTTGTGCATATTCGTTGCTGCTAACTCATATGCGCTCCGATATTTACTGTTGCTCTTTATAATGTATAGGTTGTCGGATTTAAGGTTTATGGTATTTAACACAACTTCCAAGCATATATTTTGTGCATGTTCGTTACTGGTCAGCATTATACACTCCAGTACATAGCTTGTAATTTACATAGCATTTTATTTGTTTGGAAGGTTTCATTTTAATTGGAAGAGGTTGGGATTGAGGTAAGATATATATAGCCAAAAAATAATAAATAAATTATGATCCAATATAAAATATATGTTCTCTTTAACAATTCCAACTCAATTATAACAATTTATAGAACTAGGTGTGTCGCTATTTGCAAACATCAACAATTAATAAAAAATTAAGGTTGTTTTTCTTTTTTTACAGTAGCGAGTTTATTCCCTATCATATATTGATAACATATGTCTAATGGGTCTCTATCTATAATTAAGTGAATTAGGGAAAAATGATTTGTAATTGGTCAATTGAAGAGGAATTCTCTGCACGTTTATCTAGAACATGACCTTTGGACCAATCTAGAAAGCAATGCTTTCGGTCCCTATATTAGTTCGAAAATTTTTTATGAATACCACGATCTTAAACTCACATACTTTCTGTTTCCGAAAGGCTCGAGTTATTTGTAATTATTAAACATGAAATTTTTTTGTATTATGAATATATATGGTCATAATTTAATTATTCAAATGAATATAAAATTGTGAAATTATATTAACATTATTTCACATCATTGTTATGAATCCATATTAGGTCACCTTATTTTGATTTCCCACCCCATTCCACTAATATAAAATAAAATCTTAATTTGTTCTGATTAATTGAACCAGAACAAGCAACAAAGTTAAACCGTTAATAGCAGTGGAGAAAAGGCAAATGGAGAACACAACTGAGTAATCCCAATTCAGGTCCAAAGCATTTAGTTTTTATCAATGATTTTAAATAAATTGGCAATAAAAAATTATAACTTCATCCTTAGTCGACTTACCTTCCTTTGTTCGACAAAGTGATAAGGCCACGTTGTGATATGGAAGACATCGATACCAATCTAACGTTGAATTTACCAAAAAAAAAAAAAAAAAGAGAACATGCAAGACATGTGAATATATATAATTGAAACAAAAAGGTCTTTTAATTTTGATAATCCCAAAAGGAAAGCGACTCACGGGTGTTATTACATGGATAGCATGTGAATATATGACTAAAGTAAAAAGGCTTTTTAATTTGGATCGACTAGTCCTGTCCAAGTGAGAATATCAAGCTCGCTTGCATGTGGACATATACAGCAGGAACCTTTACATGAAAATAATAGAAAAAAATTATATGTTTATCTAAGGAGAGGAATTTTTAGCAAATTATATATTTATGTAAGTCTAAGAATGGGAATTGCTTAGCCCTCACGTTCTAAAATTCAAGGTAGATAAGGAATTGGATAAGGAATAAGAAAATATCTAGATGCATGTACTTATTTTGATATGTTTAGGCATGAAGTGAATTAAAATAAAATCATGAATTCACGTTCTAATTTTGTCCTTAATAACTCCCACTTCGAGGAATACTCTTCAAGTGGGTCACCATGTCCTCGTAGCTTATCGGATTCAATCCGTCCCCTCACAAATAGCTATTTGTGCCTTTTGTGGAAATCGTAAGTTTACAAATACGTAGGGCATATTAGTCCTCCATTCGGAAAATACGAGGACGAATTAGAGAAAACATTAAAGTTTCAAATTTTAATTTAGGTTGAATTTCATTTATATCTCTTAAAAATAAAATTTTGTTTTGTTTTGTTTTCCCTATACAATTTAAATAAATGTATTAAAATGAGAATATAAAGTAGTGAAAAAGAAAATGGTTGGTATATAATTGTGGTTTAGGTTAAAAATATATTAAAATAATAGAATAAAAATAAATGTGAAAATAAAACATAAAATGAAATAAGGTTAGGGAGACACCAATAAATATAGTTAATTTAATTTGGACTATGTCCACTAAGAAATGGTTAGTCCTTTCTCTCATTTAGTCTAGTAAGGTAATTGGATGAAAACCAACAACACATCTGCTCCAACTTCCTCTCTCTCACAGTCTCCTCTCCCCAAAATTACAATGTTATCTCATTAATACACAAGTGTAATACAATTCCCTCATAAAAATAGGTTGTATTCAAGGGGTAAAATCCATAACATAATAATCATTGTCATTGAAATTTGTTACCTAATGATGAATGATCCAAATTGACTATGAAATTATAATATTTTACAAGGTGGTTTTTCAAAAAAAATCTCTTTGGGGGTGCTTCCACTAAATCTTTACGACAAATGCTCCAAGGAGCTATCACCTCCCGACTAGACCCCTTGTCAAAAGAAGTAGGGAACAACCCCCCCTACACCCGCATAAGGGACTGCGACCCAGTTGAGGATAAAAAACAATACTATCAAATCAGGCAAATAATTGAATTCCACAAACCAACAATCTGCCAGTAGCATATTAATTACAATAACTTCATTTCTATTATAGTTATTCAACTTTGGAACTAACCAGTTTCTAATCTTCATCATCATGCTTGAAAGATCAACTAATGCTAAAAAAAAAAATCATTTCCTCCTTGGTTACTTCCATCTTTGATATGTCTATATGAATTTTCCTTGTGTGTATGTCTTTCAAATTAATTTGTTCCTCTTCCAAAAATGATTGTATGAAATGGTCTCCAAGTTGTATATCCTTAAAATTCAAGTGAAAGGCCGAGTTCTTTGAAATATCAATGTTAGTCTTACTATAACTCTAGAACTTGCTCTTCTCCTTCTTGTTTCTCATTTTCTCCATGAACCTTCATAACCAAATCATCTGTTTCCTTGCCTTTATAGTAGAAAAATATTGTGCTTCTATTATTGAAGTTGCAACAATGATTTGCAGTTTAGAAATAAAGCTTATTATTGTTACATCTACTATAAAAACATACCCCATGGTACTCCTCCTACTATCTATATCACCTACGAAATCTAAGTCAACATATTGCTATAGAAAAATTCGTAAACCTCAAGAGTATAATTTCAAAGTAGTAGTGCCTCTCAAAACCCTGATAATCCACTTTATTGCCTTCTAATGCTCTTTACACATGTTTTTTCATATTACGTATCACAATTCCCATTCTATGTGTAATGTCTAACCTTGTGTAAACCAATGCACGCATAAGGCTACCAAGCATTCATGAATATGTATTATTTGATATGTATTCTATGTCCTCTTTTATCATAGGACATGTTTCCTTAGCCAATTTGAAATGGATAGGAAAAAGTGGAATACTTTCTTTCCTATCTTTCATTTTAAATATTTTGAAAACCTTTTTTATCTACTCACTTTGAGATAATTTTAATTTAGTTTTTTCTTGTGTCCTACAATTCTCATACCAAAATTTTGCTTTGAAACACCTGAATGCTTCATATAAGAGAAATTAGCTAATTCACTTTTGAGCACATTTATATCCTACATTACCCTACAATGTACATGTAATCTACATACAATAAAAAAGATGATATAGTTTCTATTACCTAGTTTCCTAAAATAAGTATTGTGTTAAGAATGACATCTACAATATCCTTGTTCGGTAATAAATATGTCAAACTTCAAATACCACTTCCTTGTTTATTGATTTAAATGATACAAACTCTTATTCAATGTAAATACTAAGTTTTATTTCGCTTTGACATCATATCAATATAGCTATCACATATAAATATCTTCCTTCAAGTCCCCATGGAGAAAAGTTGTCTTTACTTCTAATTTCTCAAGATGAAAATATTATATTGTCTTTAAACTTAAATAGTTCTAATTGAAGTAATTTTTACAACATATCAAAATATTTCATGAAAATATATACCTTCCTTTTTTGCAAATCCTTTCACAAAAATTATATCCTTCTATCTCTTTTTCGTCCACCTTCTTCCTTTACCTTGCAAACTCATTTATTCCGTAATTATTTATTACCTATAGGAAATGGTGCCAAGTCTCATGCGTGGTTACATAACAAAGAGCCCATCTCCTCTTTTAGGTGTTGGTCCAATTTCTTTTTGGTTTCTACTTGTGTTTCCTCTTCATATCTTTCTTCTTCACTGAAATCTATAAACAATGGATAAAACAATAAAGGGGAGTATTGTTCACGGGGTTTGTTTAAGCTAGTTTATCTTATAATAACACTTGTAGGAGATTGACATACATGTTGTTATTATTGCTAGATATTTTTATTTTCTAACACCTTTGCGATTTTTATTTTTTTTATCTTTGACTTCAACAAGAATGTGTATTCTATGTTTTAAATTCATATTTCTTTCTCTAAACCTGACCCTTTTACATGGCCTTCTCATTGAATATCATAGACTTAGTACTAATTATTTTTTGATACTCATATTCTCATAGGCGATAACCGAAATCATTAACTGCATATCTAATAAAAGTACACTTATTGGATTGTGCATGAAGCCTCATTCTATTTTCTCTATCAATATGGACACATGTTTCACAACCAAAAGTCTTTAGAAATGAGCGATTTACCATTTCATCCCTCCTTTGGGGTACCGCCATCTAAGGAACCCAAAAGCTTTTTATTTATTAACTAAATAGAAGTATCCAATGTATCTACCCAAAATTGTAAGGGAAACCTTGCATGCAATTTCATACTCATCCTTGCATGCTTCATGATTGTTATATTCATCCATTCTAACACAATATTTTCTTATGGTATTCATATAACTATCGTTTTCTCTGTGAATCCCATGATATGAATAAAAATTTTCGAAATTCTTACTACAATATATACTCCCTTATAAATTTTGAGACACTTATTTGCTAGGCCATTCTCAACCAAAACTTTCCAATATCTATTCCCTTATCAATTTAACCACAACTTTCCATTTTGTAAAAGCATCAAAGACATCAAATTTGTTTGTAATGCAGTAAAATAACTCGGCGAATTTATATCTTCTCTTTCAAAATTCCAAAACCATTATGAATTTATGAAACTAGGTGCGTCACTATTTTTAACAATTAATAAAAATTTAAGCTTGTTTTTCTCTTTTTACGGTAGCCAGTTTATCGTTATAATATATTGATAACATATCTCTAATGGGTCTCGATCTATAATTAAATTAACTAGGGAAAAAGTATCTGTTATTGGTCAATTGAAGATGAATCCCTGCACGTTTATCTAGAAAATGACCTTCGGACAGACCTAGAAAGCAATGCTTTCGGTCACTATATCAGTGGGAAATTTTGTCATGAATACTGCGTTCTTAAACTCATACGGTTTCTTTGTCCAAAAGGCACGAGTTATTTGTAATTATAAAAGTTATTTGTATTATTAATATATATATAGTTGTAATTTAATTATTGATATGAATATTAAATTGTGAAATTATATCAACATTATTTCACCTTAATTTCATTTTCCATATAAACTAAAATCTTAATTTATTCTGATTAATTGAACCAAGACAAGCAACGAAGCTGAACCGTTAATAGTATTGGAGAAAAGGCGAATGCAGAACACCACTGCGTGATCCCAATTCAGGTCCAAAGCATTTAGTTGTTATCTATAGTTTTAAATAAATTGGTAATAAAAAGTTATAACTTTATTCTTTGTTGACTTGCCCTCTCTTTGTTCAAAAAAGTGACGAGGCCACGTTATGCTATGGAAGACATCGATTGAAATCTAACTATGAATTTACCAAAAAAAAATGAAAAAAAACATGGAAGACATGTGAATATATATAATTCAAGCAAAAAGGTATATTAATTTTGATAATCCCAAAAGGAAAACGGCTCACGGGTGTTATTATCTGGATAGCAAGTGAATACATGACTAAATTAAAAAAGAATTTTAATTTGGATTGACTAGTCCTGTCCAAGTGAAAATTTCAAGCTCGTGAATTAAGGAATTGGATAAGGGATAACAAAATATCTAGATGCATGCACTATTTTTGATATGTTATGACAGGAAGTGATTTAAAATGACATCATGAATTTACGTTATAATTTTGTTCTTAATAACTCCCTAACTCCCACTTCGAGGAATACTCCTCAAGTGGGTCACCATGTCCTCGTAGCTTATGGGATCCAATTCGTCCCCTCACAAATAGCTATATGTGTCTATGTCCTATTTTGTCGTAACACATGTTTCCTTAGCCAATTTGAAATGGGTAGGAAAAAGTGTAATAATTAGTTTCCTATCTTGCATTTTAGAGATTTTGAACACCTTTCTTTTTTATATAAGACAATTTTAATTTATGTTTTTTCTTGTGTCCTACTATTCTCATACCAAAATTTTTCTTTGCAACACATAAATGCTTCATAGAAGAGGAATTAGCTAATTCTCTTTTCAGTATATTTATATCCTACATTTCCCTACAATGAAAATGTGATCTATATACAACAAAAAAAGATGATATATTTTCTATTATCTAGTTTCATAAAATAAATATTGTGTTGAGAATGGCATATACAATATCCTTGTTTGGTCATAGATATGTCAAACATCAAATAACACTTCCTTGTTGCTTGATTTAAATGATACAAACTCTTATTCAATCTAAATACTAAGTTTTCCTTCCCTTTGATATCATACCAATGTAGCTATCACATATAAATATCTTCCTTCAAGTCTCTATGGAGAAAAGTTGTTTTTACTTCTAATTGCTTAAGATCCAAATATTATATTGTCTTTAAACTTAGATAGTTCTAATTGAAGTCATTCTTACAACATACCAAAATATTTCAGGAAAATATATACATTTCTTTTGTGCAAACCCCTTCACAAAAATTATAGCCTTGTATCTCTTTTTTCCTCCACCTTCTTCCTTTACCCTGCGAACCCATTTATTCCGCAATTCTCTGTTACCTATAGGAAAAGGGGCAAAGTCTCATGTGTGGTTACATACCAAGGAGCCCATCTCCTCTTTCAGGTCTTGGTCCCATTTCATTTTGATTTCTACTTTTGTTTACTCTTCATATGTTTTTGCTTCACCAAAATAAACAAACAATGGATTAAACAATAAAGGAGATTATTGTTCATGGGGTTTGTTTAAACTAGTTTATATTATAATAACACTTGTAGGCGTTTGACATAGATGTTGTTATTATTGCTAGATATTTTTATTTTCTAACACCTTTTGGAATTTTTTATCTTTGACTTCATCAGCAACGTGTATTTTATGTTTTTATTTTCCTATTTCTTTCGCTAAACCTAATATTTTTACATGGCCTTCTCATTGAATACAATAGATTTAGTACTAATTATTTTTTGATACTCATGTTCCCATAAGTGATAACTGAAATCATTAACTCCATATCAAATAAAATTACACTTATTGGATTGTGCCTCAAGCCTCATTCTATTTTCTCTATCAATATGGACACATGTTTCACAACCAAAAGTCTTTAAAAATGAGTGATTTACTATTTCATGCCTCCTTTGGAGTGTCACCAACTAAGGAACCCGAAGGCCTTCTATTTATTAACCAAATAAAAGTATCCAAAGTATCTACCCAAAACTGTCAGAGAAATCTTGCATGCAATCTCATATTCATCCTTGCATGCTTAAAGATTGTTATGTTCATCCCTTCTAACACAATGTTTTCTTGTGGTAATCATGGAACTATCTTATCTTTGTGAATCCCATTACATGAATAACAATTATCAAAATTCTTGCTACAACATCTACCTCCATTATAAATTTTGAGACACTTAAACTTATTTCCTATATCATTCTCAACGAAAAGTTTCCATTTTGTAGAAGCATCAAAGACATAAAATTTGTTTGTAATGCAATAAATCAAAGTTTTCCTAGCTACATCATTACTAAAAATAACATAAAGTAAAAGCCACCAAGGGATGACAGATGAGTTTGTGCCAATACACTTGTAAGAATAATCTCTAACTTTTCACTCTTCTTTTCCACCCCAACTTAACAAATGTAATTCCTTTTTGTTTTCCATAAATTCTCATAGAAATCTAGAGCATTCTTCTTGAAATCTTGTAATAACTTCTTTGAGTAGAGAATCTACAACATCTTGTCATGCATATTCTTAAGCCCTTGATTTCGCAATGTTGTATATGTTCATATAAAACCTAAACCAATAAAAATATTAACATTACCAATACATAAGAAGAATTACAAAGTTACAATTTTGCATTTTATAGTGTAGTTAGAAGAATTACAAAGTTACAATTTTGCATTTTCTATACTTATTACCACTATGGCATTATATCGTTTCGTCATCATGAAAAAAACAGAGAGAAAATTTGAGTAAATATCAATACATGTTATCTTATATAATTATGAAAGTAATGCAAATACTCTCTCTCCAATCCTCCTTTTAAATTTTAATATTCCTCTTATTAAAATTAAAAATGCGATGCTATTATTAATGTATAAGCTAATTGAATTAAAGAATAATTCTATATAATAAAAGTAAAAAAAATAGAATAGAATAAAGGTTTATTAAAGAAATACTATCTTTAAATATTAAGACATTTAAAAATATTTCATAATTATTTAATATAAGAAAAAAAATATTAATAACTAAAAAATAAGTAAAAAGAATTATAACTTTAAATTAGGACATTTAAAAATATTCATAATATTTTATATATAAGAAAAAATAATATTAATAACTAAAAAATATTAAAAAATTATAAATTTAAATAAAAATCAAAATTATTAGAAAATAATTAAAGATAACCCTAAGCATTAATAAACTTAACCATGAAACGAATAATATTATAAATTAGGTATATCACATTGGAATGGAATTTCAAATATCCATTTAGTAATTATCAATTATTCAAATATTATAAAAAATAAAATCATTAAATAACAAAAATAAAATAAAAATAAAGTTTTTTTAAATATTAAAAATATTGAAAAAAAATAGTAATTAAAAATTAAAAATTGCAATCACAAATTCAAAATTCAAAAATAAGAAAAAGGTTAAGTAAATGGAGACGTTTATTGGCAAATTATAGAAAAAAAAAATTATACAAAACATTTAAATAACGAAATTAAATCCTTCTCAATTCATATTAGATCTCTATTAAAAATAAATTCATATGGGTGATAACAAAGCTTAACCATGAAACAAACTACTCTAATTACGAATATCACCTTGGCATGAAATTGTCAATCCTTCTTTCTACGCATAATCATATCCTCCTGTTTGATGTTAGTTCTCCTCCAATGAAAAATAGCAGTTGATTGCGTTGTTAATATATAAGTTAACTAAAATGAAAATAGAAGGGTTGGTGTGATATTCAAAATACCCAAAATTTATTGTGGTTATTTTTAAATATTAATAATATAAAAATTATGATTATAATTATTTGTCAGTATAGGTTTATTTTAATTACGATTTAATAAGGATTGATAAGAATGGATTCTCATGAAATGTAAAAAATTTTTAGACTGTAAAACAAGAACATGACCTGCAATTCTACAAATTTGATCTTTCTGGATGTTTTGTAGATTTGTGGTTAAGATGGATTTAACTGGTTGACTATTTGGATTGTCTAGAGTCAAAGTAAACATGCAATTCCAATACCTTAAAAAGAACTAATGATTTAGAATAGTAAGGCTACTTGAAATGTTTTAACCACTTACAGAGATCCATCTTAAGCATGTCTCTGTGTAAAACAAGAACATGACTGGCAACTCTACAAATTTGATCCTTTTGGATGTTTTCTAGATTTGTGGTTAAGACGGATTTAACTGGTTGACCATTTGGATTGTCTAGAGTCAGAGTAAACATGCAATTCCAATACCTTAAAAAGAACTAATGATTTAGAATAGTAAGACTACTTGAAATGTTTTAACCACCTATAGAGATCCATCTTAAGCATGTCTTTGCCATGCACAGAAAAGGATCAAATCTATTCATATACAAACCTTTTTTAAAGTGCAAAATTAAGCAAACAAATTTCATCCCTTTCTAAAGTCCAAAATTAAGGAAACAAATTACATGGTCACATCCCGCTATAGAACATAATGAATTTATATTGATTCTCTCTCTATATAGATACAATGTGTAATTTTTTATTGTTTAAATGATATTTTTGAATTCTATATACAATACATAACTTAAACTTGTAAGTCCAAAATGTCTTTCTTCCTAAAATTGAATATATATACCTAAAAAATGACTAAAATGTAAGATAGTTAGATGACTTCAAACATTTTAACCATTCAAACATACTTTTTCCTCCTTTCTTTATGTGATATATAAATAATGTTTTTAAAATATATATATAACGTTAAACTATTTTAAATCATGTTTTTGGTATTAATATATTCTTAAGTATATGTAAATAATATTTAGTTACTAATGACCCATATTGATTTTTTTGTTAACGCCTTTATTTTTAAATGGCACATACTAATAGTATATTCTAAATTAAATGAATTACGCCTCTCTTATATTATTGTTA
>APFE030789084.1:41580-74659 GCA_000404065.3 Pinus taeda
TTTTTTTTTTTTTTTAGAGGAAACTAGCAACCCCCTTGACACGTAGCTACTAGTAGAGCTTTGGGGGTGTACAAATTATCCTCCTCTTTGTATTGTTTTTCTCAATTTCTATATATTTCACTTTACTTCGATCACTAATTGAATTTCCTAATAAGACTTATTATTTTAAATTTTATTAAACCAATCATAATACATATAACTACATATTAACATAGGTAGTGAGATATTTTATTTATAAACTACACTGCATATAATAAAATATTTTTATTATTATTAATATATCTTTAAATATATGTTAATATTTCTTTTTTGTCAAGTGGTCTGAGTTCATTAGAGATTACATCGGATATTCCCCGTTGCTTGAGAAACTATGACCTAGGCACATCTAAGCCGTCAAAATCACCTAGGAATTGCACCTGCCCTAGGCCACACCTGCCCTTAACATGACTATATTTTTTCCCACCAATTTTTGAAAAAATTTTCTTCAAATCATAGAGTGAATTAATAGTACACCCCATCATCATCTATTCTATTCCTGTGGCCAAACACATGTTAATATTATTTGAACATGCATATTAAATTGTTTCACTTGTTAGCCACATTTAATTTTATTATTATTATTAATTTTTGAAATCCAAAATATTAATTTTATTTTTGGTGTTTAGTTACTTCAATTACTTCTCATTGTGGATTTAAGTATTTTATTATACTCAAGACACACATTCTCTTTCTCCATATATATATATATAGACATTGATATTCAAAATATTTAAAAAAATTATATAAGCATTATACACTTTTAATACTCAAACGAGAAAGTATAAGATTTTTTTGTTTAATTCCTTTTTAAATTATGTTTCTTAATATCATAATAAATTATTTTATTTATGGCTCAAAGTGAGAGCTAAATATTTTTATATCTCCTTCATAATGAGTTGTAATATCAGCTAATGTAGTGAGCATAGTTACATAATTAAAATTTCCAAACATGTTTATTGATTATTATAAATCAGATTTTTATTTAGAGAATAATTATGTTTCTTTTGAAAGAGACACTTCTCAACTGAAGGTTTAGCATGGACAAAATCACACAACCCTCATATTGGGCTATAGAATGTGCTTCTTAATGCAATTACATCATGTGGACATGGAAATATTTTATTTATGAGTGTGTAAAATATTTTTACACAGTGAGTTCTAATATTAAGAACAAACCAAGTGACCATAGTGAGGCATAGATTATTAATGTTTTGTAATGCTTTTAAATGAAACTCAGTAAACATGCATAATCATTATGTTTTTTTATTATGTTTGATATCTCTTTTCTATGAATATCTTAATTTTACTTTAATAACATGTGTTAACTCCACTTTGAGACTGGATATAATCATATATTGTCGTCATATTGGGATATAGATTACACCTCTCAATACAATCAGAATTTATAATATGTGCACATTTTCTTAACCATGTATAATATATATATAATTAATATTGAACTCTTTTATCTTGCATGCCCATTGAAATATTTTATTTATCACTCATATTGATTCTAGAGTGAATTACACCTTGTTCATCTCGCTTTTTCTAAAGAGTAAATGTTTTTTTTTTTTTTTTTTTGAAATTTTTTTCTCTTGACAATGAAATATTGTTATGATGATGTTCTCGAGGGCTTTTGGAACCTCAAAAATAAATAACTCAAAATTTGATTGAATCGATGCCATAACGAAGAATTCCATGAGGCCTTTCCAAGGACATGAACAACATCTCTAATAGAGTTCATCTTGAAAATTTATGGTGAGTCAAACTTTTTGTCAAACTTGGCAAAAGTGAAATTCAAAGTCAAAGGATGATCTGACAATGGTTGAATATGTAGTCCATATTGTTAATGTCATTAGACTGACATGGAAACACCACAATGTACTCTGTGCCAAGCAATTTCAGTACATTTGGTTCCTAGATAGACAAGTAGGAAAGTGCCACATGGCATCACTAGGGCGCGACACATGGCACCACCATATATGACATTCCAAAACCCTAGTTAAACTTGGACCATGGACAAGTTGGAGTTTCATTTAATTTTGGTGGTTTTGGGACAGCTAATGGCTAAGCTAGTGACATTTTTAGTGGAGCTCCAAACCAAGTTAGCAATAATGCTAAGTTAGTAGTCAGGTCAAATTTGGCAAATTTGGCCAAACTAATGGCAAACCTGGAAACAATTTTAACATAGAACCATATTGAGTTAGTGATAGTGATAAGTTGGTGGTGTGATCAAATTTGGTGGTATTGGCCAAACTAATAGCTAAACATGGTAATATTTTTAGTGCAACTCTGGACCAAGTTAGCGAGTGTGCTAAGTTGGATGTTTTTCTTAAATCTAGTTGTGGTTTTTCTAATGTCACGAATGGTACCTGGTATGGATTCCAATGCAAAGCCTATACTTAATGTAGAGATAACATTGTTTTGGAACAAATTTTGAGGCAAGGAACCCAAAAATGACTGTGACTGAATTGTACGAACTTTATACTCACTTTTCTCAAAATTGTGTAAGCAAACCATTGGTGTAGTGAGGATTGTCATATCAGTAGTAAATATAAGGGATTATGGCTAAAACCAACATGTGTTATTAATGACTAACATGTTCTTACAAGAATGAGTTGCACTTATCAAAACACAATCGTGTTTATAGTCATTCTTGTTATACTTTCAAGAGGAATCCATTGGTGCAGTCATAACTAGGATATAATAAAAATATGAGGGCTCATGGCTGAATCCCACATGTGTCATTAATGATTGACATGTTTTATGAGAAAAGGTTTCACTTGTTAGAAGCAGGTAGATTTTATAATCACTATTCACAAAATTTTGAGATGAACCCAAAGGTAAAGTGAGAATTGTGATTTGAGCAACAAATATGAGGGTTCATGGATGAAGCCCACACGTGGCATTAATGATTTGAATATTTTACAAGATGGATTTGTACTTATTAGTAGGTATTAAAGTTGACACTCATTCTCCTATGAATTTTCAAAGGAATCCACAAGTGTAGTCCAAACATGGATTTGATGCTCACTTGCTTCATTAATGCTTTGGCACAATGTTGGAGGGAAAGTTGCATTGTTCAAAAGAAGGTTGAGTTTACAATCTAGAGTTGCAGAATGATCAGGTGAACCCATTGGTGTTATTTTTGTTGATTTTTGAGTGTATGGTTGAGCTCATGGAACAAAACCCAATGTAAGATTCATTTATTTATGGTTTTTTTGCCTCTTTTGGTGAATTGCGACAAGATGAATGTATATTGTCGATTTTAGTGATGTTTATGTGATACAACAAGGAAACAAGTTTTGAATTATCATAGAGAATTCATTTTTTTTTTTTTTTCAAGCAAAACTAGATGATGTCATGTTAAATGGAAGGCCATTTTCACACTTCCTCAAAAAGTAGTTGTGTTTATAGTAAAAAGTCTTATAATTCTAAGATGAGTTTGATGATGATGATGTAACTGTAGTTTTAGTAGAAAATTGAAGGAGTAATTCTACCCCTGGCTTTGAGATAATCCATTTTGTTCCACATGCATGTGAGACATTGTCCCATTCAGTTAAGATTGTCTCGTTGTAGGAGAGACATGACCACTTTCTTGTTAGAATAAACTCTTAACTTTGTGCATAAGAGCATATCCTTGATACTGCAACTTATTGTGGGAATTCTTTTGCCACTCATGATCTAGGAATTCAACACCTTTTAAAGGAGAGTATCTTGAAGAAGAGAATGAACTTATTAATGGATTAAGAAATCCCAAAGACATAGCCCACAGTGGGTGAATTCTGTTATCAATTCAGTGATCTGTTTTATTATGTGATTGATCTCTTCTATCATGTTTTATTAGGCTTGTTTCATTTATGAAATCATTTTCATTAACATACATTAAGTAATGATCAAGAGACAAAAGGCACATTAAGGAATGTTTTGATTCAAATTGGATTTAAGATGTTAATGCAATCAAGTTAGAAGATCACTGTTAAGAATTCAGGTCTTGTTGAAGGGGATTTAAACGAAATCAAACATGGGAACGGTTGCCTTCCCAGATCTGGATCAGATGATCAACTTACATATAAATTATATAAATATATATATTATATATAATTAAACGTAGTTCAACAAGCATCGAGAATGATCCAATATCTTAAGATAAAAATTTCCCTTAGAGTGAAAACTGAAAAAAAGTTTGCACCTTAAGAGATTTAATTCTCTCTTTCCCTCTCTCTGAAAATTTTAAGGATGGTAGTTTATTTGAATGTTTATAAATATTGGTGAATCTCACTAGTGTCTAATATGATATTATTAATGTTTTATAATTATTTTAATTAAATCTAACCAAATATATATATTAGCTTATGTTTTTATTATAGCCTATATTTTTTTTTTACAGTATTTTGTTTTAAAGAACATTGGTCAGCTCTACTTTGAGCATGTGCGGACTCACAAATCACCTTCATACTGGGCTATATAATGCACATCTTCATGAAATTAATATTTCAATTTCCTCAAATTTTCATAAATACAAAATACCTCATTTGACTAGTCATAGCTTAACCATGGTTCTCTATATTTGGTTTTAAACCCCCTCAAGGGAAATCAAATATTTTTAACCACATAATAAGTAAAGAAAATGTCCAAAAAATATCATATTTAGTAGAAAAAACTTAACTAATACAATATTGTAATACAAAAAGTTTTGATTAAACATTTTAGTAAATCAAGAGTTTGAAGAACTAACTGATGTTGGTATTTTGTGTTGGATCCTGAAGGAGCAGGAGGGTCAAACTAACACTGAAGGTAGCTCTCTAAATATGCTAGCATTGCATATAGTTATTCCAAGAAAACATGTCAATTCCTTTGAGCATGTTTGATGCCTTATAATGTAGAAAATATGTTCTACCTTTCCTATCATTTGTATTTTAACACCATGCCTAGAAAAGTCTTCAGTTTCTAGTGAAGAGGTATGGAGTTGGGGTATTGCTTCCTTCTTCGCTTGGCATAACTAAGGTTAGGATACTACTGAAAAAATGCATCCAAAATCATTGAATATAAAAAAATATTGACTATGCATAGAAGCAAGGGACTCAAACGGATATATTTGATTGTTGGTTTTAGGATGAATAGCTAAATATAAAATGTTTATAGCTTCCTTCTCTTACTGTTGGGTGCAATTTTGACCCTATGGGACATCACTATCCCCTCTATAGTAGTTACACATATGCCTTAATGTTATATTGCATAGAAGGGTTAGGCCCTAGGCAGGTGGATGTAAAGGCAAAATCAATCAAGTCGATAGAGGGAATTTAATACGAAAACATCAAAACACCAACACGAAAATGGAGAATTGTCACAAAGAGGAATATGAAATTCCCCATAAACCAAGGATAATGTTGAACTACTAAATTTAAAACACCCTAAAAGAGCTAACAACCACACTAGTATAGTAACACGTAGACAAAAGAGACCAACAAGTTATAACAATACAAATTGACAATACAAGTGAAGGAAAATAGAATTAGCCTTGACAAGGCATCTTCCACCAAAGGCTCCAATATTTAATTTTGAAGTCTTATTGGAGGCACCTAGAACACAATAGTTATAGAGCCATTCCATTCCGAACAATGAGATTTTTCAACACCTCAGACTGTTCACACCTGCAAAAGATGCTTGTTTTTTCAACTGCCTAAAAGCCAATGTTACAGCCAAGCAGACTAAGAGTATCACATAATTAAAAGAACATTCATCCACACTCACACCATATTGAAATAAATAATAATTAATAAAAGTGAAGTCCAATCAATAAAGGTATGGATCTACATCGTTTGAAATTTTCATGAGCATTCCCTCCTATACAAGGGAACAATATATCCCCCCCCCCCTTGTAGCCTTGATAATTAGTCATTATTTCCATTTTAATTATATGCATAGGGTTTACAATTGTGTGTATGTAGTTGGGCTACCCATGCCATTTCCTTCATTAACTATCCACTCATCTACGAGGTGGTGAGATAGCCCCCCAAGTCTTCAACCTACCACATTATCCACCCCCATCAAGGAGTCCATGTTATCATATCGGATGGGTTGTAGAGGCTAGATACAACTTAATTGTTACTCCATAGGCTAGGTTTTGTTTAGATATATGGATTTAAAATGATGCTCGTGATTGGCAAAGAAGTTGACCACCTTGCTGCTTATTCTTCAAAAGTGTGAAATGATAATGCAATTGATGAGGAGGATCATCACTTAGATGTGTAAGATGGGGAGCTTGAGTCAGTAGCTCTTAGCTAATTCAGATGTGGGGGTACCATTAATTATTTACTAAGTCATAAACATCACCAACTAGGAATACCCATCATTATGGTGCTTGGAGTAGACTGCATCAAGCTCTAGCTACAATCCCCTTTCTAGAGCTAGGAATTATTCCACATTATTTCTTGTTGTTCCATAGATATATGCATACATCCTAAAGGTATTATTATTCCAATATCTCAAAATTCCTCCATGTCCTACTCATTTGGGGTTTCATTTAGATGCTCCATCAAAATTTACCTTTATGAAGCCCATGAGAGGAGGAGTGAAGTGAGTGGGTGAGGAGAATCAAGGAGGAGATATCTTGGGTAGTGAGGGAGGTTTCACTACCTAATACATTTCCAATTTATTCAATATCTCATCCTCTTGACTATTTACCTTCAAGTCATATGAGGACAATGATTCCAAGAGAATTGTCCCTCTAATATTTTGTTGGATCATATACCATATAGTATATGTAGTCTTCTTTTGGTTGTTGAATATTCTCCTATTATATTCCTTCCACAGTCCCCACAGTGGAGAACCCCTAGCCAAGGTGCATGATTTATTTACCACTAGGTTTTCAAATAAATTATACCTCCAGTATTCCAAAGATTCCACTAGGTTATTATTATTGTAGCCAAGGTGGTAGAAAAGGGTAATATAATTCATATGAAATAGAGTTAGAAAATAGATATAATGTCAATATGTGTTCCATGTTTTCTTCTTGGTTTCCATAGATGTAGAAAAATGAATGTCCCTAGTAACCGCTTTTCTCTATCTGATCCCATGTTTTCCTCCATAGAGACTCTCAAGAAGATTTTTTTGTCCATGCAACAAATAATAACCTTATTTAAGTGTCAACGTTCCTTTCATTTGATATCCCAATGAAGTTTATCCTAATCATGCACAATAGGAATTTTATGGTCCTCAAGCTCTTGACCTAGAGTAGGCTAAGAAAACATGGCTTGGTGATATGGCTAGTCTTCCTTAGTTTTCCATTCTCACCAAAGGTTGGATATTTGAATTTTTTCTCAAAAATATGCCATCTTGAAACCCTAGTGATCCATTGTAAATGTTCTAATATGTAAAATATATTCCCTCTCTCCTAGGGAGGGTAGTTGTTTCCAAACACCTTTCTAGAAGAGGGTAGTATATCCATTCCTAATTTCCTAAAAGGCATGGTATTACACTAGAATTATTTTTTCTTATGACAAATTCCATATTGAAGAACCCATCAGGAATGCTCTAAAAAAAAACTTATCAGATTGAGAAGAAGAATGACTACACCTTTTGTCCCAAAAATATTTCCCGAGTTCCTCCCGAAATTATGGCCAATGCCACCATAATCGTTCCCCTAACACTTTTTTAAGTGTCTCCAAACCTCTCAGTCCTAACCCCCAATGAGCTTATGAATGCATAATTTCTCCCATACTACTAGTGCCCATTTCTTTTCTTTATTTGTTCGATACAACAAAAATTCTCTGCATTGGGTATTGATGGCTCTACGGATGAATTTTGGGGCAACCAATACTAATAGTTAGTATACCATAAGGCATTGAGAGGTGGATTTTAATAGTACCAATTTTCCTACCATGTTGAAGGATCGAAAGACCCAACTACTTATCTTCTTGGTAATCCTATATATAATATATTTCCAACATTATTCTTCAAGGAGTCTATCACAAGTGGGATATACTAATCTAGAAATCTAGACTCAATGAGCCAGATGGTTTTTTACCCAGGAACTAATGTTTATGAAATAAAGGTTATATTTTTCACCATTTATCATCGTGCCACAAGATGCCATAAGTTCTGAGGAAATATTTTTGAGAGCTCCTGATTCACAAAGAGAAGGCTGACAGAGGATCATTATGTTGTCAAACATTATTGATGGGTAATGGGAAAGTCATTGCAAAAGAGGTAGTTTCCCTTAATGATTCCCTCACCAGTAGACGTTTTGAGATATTTTCCTAGACCTTTAGAAACTAAAATGAATAGAAAGGGAGAAAGGGAGTCACCATATCTTAAGTCGCGAGAAGGATTGAATTTCATGGTAAGGGAACTATTTAGGATGATGGAGAAAAGGGTTGAGATAATGGACATAATCCAAGATTTCCAGTAAGGGGAATAACCAGGAGCGCAAAGGACCTAAAGAAGATAATCCTAACTTAGTCTATCATATGCTTTAGAAATATCTTGTTTAATCAACATGCCAAGATTTTTGAATTTCTTAAGGGAGTGAATGACTTCATGGGCTTCCATTATGCCATATAGGATATTAAGGGCTTCCACAAAGTTATTTTCCTCAAAAGAAATGATATTATTAAGTAGGAGTTTAATCTAGTACACAATAAAATACAAGATAATTTTATAGATCATAAGATGTAGATCGATAGTTTGGAACATGCTCGGATCTTCATATTTATTAGATTTATGGACTAGTGTAATAAAACTATGAGTTAAGCTTTATCATACCTATTGAAAACACAGATTCCTCTACCAAGGGTTGAACCTTTCATTTGATGAAGGGGTAATAGGTTTTGAAAGAATGGTTGGTGAATGCATCTGAACCTCAAGATTTGTTTCTAGGAATTTTTGTTAAAACTTCCTCAATAAATGCAAAATAACTTTCAATCATTGGGGGTTCGTTCTGAGTAGGAAAAATGAGGTGTGGTATGCGGGAAGTGATGTGATTTATTTCTTCTCCTCTATTGGACCCTGATTTTGTAATCTTGTTGTGATACTATGCTATTGATTCATGTTCTATCTCTTCATGCTTTAATAACCTTTGACCATTACTGCAATTTAGGGAGAACATCATATAATCGTGGTGGTGTTTTTATCATTGTTTTATAAAAGAAAAAATTGTATTCAATTCTCCCTCTTTTAGTCATTGTATCTAATATTTTTATTTCCAAATAATTTCCTCTTATTTCTCTCTTCTCTAATATTTTAATGAGTGAGCCTTCCTCTTTTATCAAATCATATTAATTCCCTTCTAGAACATTTTTTTGTTGAATCCTCTAAATGAAAGCCTTTAGAACTTGTCTATTAGTGAACATATGGCCATTTTTTTTTATTACAACCTTTGATTTTTTTTAGTTCCTTCATTTTCATCTGGAACATATGTATATGCATTTTTCCCTAGACATTTATTTATTCCCACCATGTCTTGGATTTAGTCAAGAAATTATGGCCTTGAAGCCAAAATCTCTCAAACCTGAAGGGATGGTTCCACAGAGCATCTTTCAAGTCCAATACCAAAGGAATTGGCCAATGATCTAATCTTGAAAAAGGTAGTATAATTACTTCAACAAATACATCTTTGACCAAAAAAGTTGTTGATATCAAGAAACAATCTAATCAACTAGTCACCTGATGTTTTCCACCCTGCAATTATTCCATGAAAAGATGTCATTGTTTGTATCAACTTGATCCACCGTCATGTCTTGAAGAAGATCCCCAAAGTGATTACACTCTGTGTCAAGCCTCCTTATGTCTCCTTTCTTATCCTCCAATGTTTTAATGAGATCAGAGTCTCTCTTGGAAACCTATTTTTCACTGTGGTGGAGATCTACAATTATGTGTGGGTTAGACAAAAATAATGTCTTCTTAGCTAGGAGATGTGGTCGATATACTACCATTAGGCACACCAACTCCTTGGTGTCTACATAGCCAAATATTCATGATAGTAGTAAGGGAAGGAAAGTGAGTCTTCAACAGAAACACTGAGTGGATTCTAGAGGATGACAATTCCCTCAACACTCCCTCTTCCATATAGAGCCATTTCCTTGCATCAAGTTGAACATCATTCCCTGATGTCTTGAACTATCTCATTAGATTCTTTTTACTCCTTAAAAAATATATAAGCTTTCCTTGTTTATTGTTGGGCATGGAATCCCCCCACGGCATGTTTTGGGGCTCAAAGCCAAGTTTTGAGTTGATATTGTTGCAAAGCTCCCAGAATTGCGGGAGCGAAATATATGTTAGAGTCATAGGGTTGTCCGCCCTAGTTTTGAATGTAATGTTGGCCTACCCATGGTTCGCGGACCATGGGATTGTATAAATAGAGTGAGGATGTAAGTTGTAAAGATATCTAATCTAAGGGAATGGAGAATGAGCATGAAAAGTCTTAGAGATTAAGTTGAAGTTCAAAGTGTGTCTTGTGTTGTAGAGTAGGAAAAGGCTCTATAGCTGAGTGTTGTTCGCGGCTGAGTGGGAGGACCCCTACAATTGAGTGCGTAGGGCGGAATAGAGTCTGTAACCGAATGAAGAGAATAATAAAGAGAAGATTTATCTGAATTTTGTGTATATATTCTTGAGTTATTACATGTTTCATATCAATTACTAATGTACTGTTTATTTATTGCATGCACTTGTATGAATGATTTATATTGCTATGTATACTTTACACATGCAAGTAAGCTAAGTTAATCAACTAATATAAGGTTACTAGTAAGGACTTGGGTAATAACATTGTTCGGCCCCCAAGTAGGGTTGTGCGAAGGCAGCACCTCAAGCTGTGAGGAATGGGAAAGCACGCATAGCGATGTGTGCGCAGGGTCAAACCGTGAACCACTTAAAACCATCAGACATCTCAAGAGTGCAGAAACCTAGTTCTAGCACCCTTCCATACTACTTCGGGTGAGACCTCAGTCTGTGCTTTGCGTATTGTTGCCAAAAGGGCCAATAGTACCGAGATTTGTTTGGCTAAATCAACTCCGAAACTGGGGCAATCCCCAACAAGCCAACAAATAGTTCAGTTGTTAGGACTGGGATCTACATAAGGGATGTTTGATGTCGTGTCAGTAGAATCCGACAAAGAAAAAAATTGAAGGGTGGTTGAACAGAAGGATTCATGAGTTCACGGCGCAGGAAATACAGGAATCCATGAGTATCAAAGGAACATTGGTTAGAGCGTTACTTATATACAGAAATCCAAGAAATTTTCTTTGCATCCTTCCCCTCTGAGTTGTATGAGTGGATGACGAAGCTAGCAAATAGTTAGGGAAGGTGTAGGCTCGACAAACCAATTGTGTGGACTACATAATTGGTGCGCAGACCAGAAGCATCAGAAGATAAGATCGTGCACACTATGGACCAATGGCTCAATCAAATTATAGGAGGGTTTATCACTGAATTTGTGGTAAATACTTCAATCAGCTACAGTGAAGTGGAACGACACTTCCTCATATGACCACGAGGTAAGTACATTAAATCTTTGGGTACTTGGATTAAAATGCTATTGTGTTAAAAGTGGGTTATGTGAATAAATTGATGTTTGGGACTATGCGAAGTGGGAGGATCTATAGAAATGAAGGTATCACAGAGATAGAAAATAGCCCCTTGATTTTGCCTCGGTGGGAAATCAAGGAAGAGCTCGCGAAAGTCTCTGCAAGAAGCGCGATCAGTTTAATAAGGAAACAAATTCCATGCATACCATCCCCACCCACATCGCCACCAGTTTCACCATCATCACCCCCATCTCCGCTCACACCACCTTCGCCACCGCCACAATTCAATATGGCGAGTGCGATACAATTTCTGGTATTCAGAGTAGGGAATGAAGATCTGGACCAATTTTGGTTTGTGGTAAAAGTTGTATGGGAAGCACAAGGAGTCCTTGATGAAAATATAAAGAAGCCAATGTCGGTAAGCGCGTTGAAGGATCACGCACTAACATGGTACATTAAGCATTCTATTGACCATCTAAACGCGGGGATCATAAATATCCAGGCTACGCTGAACAGGGAATTTAGCAAGCCAAAATGAGAGACACAGTCAATTATCGGGTTTAAGGAAATTGTAATGCTTCCAGGCGAGACCCCATGGGAATTGGATCAGAGACTAAAGAGTATGATTTGGGAAGCCAACATGACCTTGACAGATGGACATCACTACACATGGTTTGTAGCATCACTAACACTGCATTTAAGGATGGCGCTATCATAGCAGAAGTTATCCACCCAAGCTGAAGCTTTGGAGATTGCAATGAGACTACATGAGACCCTAATACAAGATCTGGACCTAGGAGTCTAACAAATCCACACGCAATTGAAAAATTTGTGTCTGGAAATGCAGTGTTTGAAACAGGACCAGACAACTCGCCTACAAGCATGCAAGGAGGTATCGTGCATAAAGTGCAAGGGAAAAAGACACAAAAAGGACCATTGTCCAGTCTTCGTGAACTACCTAGTGGTAGGAGAGCCAATGTTGTTGAGACCAGAGGCACAAGCAAGGTCGGCCATGGTGCCTACATTATGGTGCATGATTTTTCAGATAGGAGGAAAACACACTACTGATAACTGTCAGCTATTACATAAGTATACACAGATGTCCAAATAATTGTTTTGTAATTTCTCTAGGTCGGTAGGCCATGATGAGTGCACCTACAAAAGTTATGAGCTGATGATGGATAAGACTTCTACTTACAGTGTGCAGACCAAGACATGATCCCTCGATCAAAATGCAGGGATGGCGCGTGCAGGATTTCAGGGGTGTGTAGAAGGTCGAAATGGAATGGAACCACGAAGTGGTCAAATATAACTGATCTATTACAATTACAGAGGGCCACGAAATTACGCGTGCAATTTTACAAATCGAACGAGAGCATCATGTTTATATTATACCAAATTTGATCATGAGATGAAGGACCACCCTACACTAATAGTGAGGTTGTGCGATAAAGGAATACTCCAACCTCCCCAGACTCAGAACCTACAAATGATGAGGTTTGAGCCATGCGAAGAGGATCATAGTGTAAAAATCGTGCTTCGAAGTGGTATCACAATAGGAGATGACAAAGGTAAGCAGCCTAAAGAAAGTGTGTGGGTTTGCAAGGCTCCTACAAAGGAACATTAATTTGATTTTGAGTGTATGAAGGGGACACTCATGGAAGCTAAAAGGAGCTTCACGGAGGCCCCCACTTCAGGTAGTAAGGATCAACTAGGACTAGATATGGATCCTTCAATGCTCACTACATTTATGGAGACATACATGAAGCTGTTACATGACAACAAGGCTATGAAAGGACTGCAAGAACTTATCACTAAGTGCACTAGGTCAGGAGAACTGCACGTAGTCCAAAAGCTCGGGAAACATAAGTCGCGAACAAGAAGGGAAATGAGATTGACTGCATAAATCAAAGAGTATGAAATGGATCAAGTGATTCTGGATCTAGGATCGGATGTGAATGTACTACCAAAGAAAACATGGGAAAGTATGGGCAGGTTCGCATTGCAATGGTCCCCTATTCAATTGCAAATGGAAAACCAGTAGAAGGTCCTACCAATGGAGAGATTGCAGGGAATAACAGTAGTCATCGGGGGTGGGAGTGCGCTTTCAGATTTCGAAGTCATATATATTGTTGATGACAACAATCCCTAACCTATGCTATTGGGAATTGATTGGGCCACTGATATGAATGGAGTGATAAATCTAAAGAAGCACAAAATGATTTAGACCTTATGGAAGGATCATGCTACAGAGAGCCAGTGCGCGATGACAAGAGTAATGATGAGCTAGATTGTATCCACAATATAACCACTCGGGGACAGGATTGGGTAAATCCTACAGCTGATGGTAGGATTTCATGGGAGTGCAAAAGCTCCTACACATCAGATTCAGATGAGGAAACAAAACAATGGCAGGTTCAGTTATAGGAGGTAACCATGCTCAATTGCAACATGATGGTCAGATCATTGCGGTACGTGACAGCAGAGGTGAGGGATCTACCTATGTATGATGGGTTAACAACGGTGGATGAATTCCTGAACAAATTTGAAAGTGAAGTGCTAGAACAACAGTAGTTCGATGCTCTGAAATGGTCACTACGCTCTACACCAGCAAGGTGGTTAGGTACACATCAAAGAAGCTTTGAGGACTGGTGGGGATGCAGAAGGATGATGTGCCTACGATTTCAAAAATCGTAGATGTGGCTAGCAGAAAAGTATGACAGATGGGATGATCCATGTACACACCTCGCGAAATGGACCAAGATCTATGGGGAAGAGCCACAACCTGAATGGGTGTATTTGTTTTGTCATACTCTGGATGTCATACTTATGAATTAGTATACTGAGATAAAGCTTCGCCATGGAATGAGAAAATGGGATATATTGCGTGAAGGATTCTTGCTAACCTTCAAGTTTGAAGATCGTTGGTGGGATACGGTTGATGATGTGCTACAAGCAGTAAAAGAAGCTATCTTCGAAATAACCCAGGAGCCAATGGAAGTGCTTCAACCAGAGTGGGTGACACAACTGAGCTACACACTAGACTGTTACAATGTAAATGTTGAGGAGGATGATGAGGACCGATGAAATATTAACATTGTACAAATTGGAGGGTGTCACGAGGTTCAAGGACAATTGATTGAGGATCCTGAAACCACCGCGCCACTAAAAACGAAGTAGGTAAACATTGGAACAGAGGAAGAACCAAAGTATGCAACGCTGGGAAACTATTGGGATGATGCAAGGATGGATAAGGTCACTGAGATACTACACGAATACTAAGGCTTATTCCCGACCAAAATATGGATTTAAAATGGATCATTGGTGGCCTAGGGATGATGAAGATCACCTTAAGCCTAACATGAATATGGTTAAGCAAAGGCCTTACCACTTGAATCCAAAATATAAGGAAAAGGTTCAAGTAGAATTAGACAAAATGCTCACTGTTGGAATTATTGAGCCAGTGGAAGAATCCGACTGGGTGAGTCTTATTGTAATATAGAAGAAAAAGCAGAACGACGAAATAAGAATATGTGTGGACCTTAAGAAGTTGAATGATGCCTGTGTACATAATCCATTCCCGACACTGATGACAGATGAAGTATTGGAAAATGTTGGTGGTTAAGAAGCATACTCGTTCATGGATGGGTTCTCAGGGTACCAGCAGATCAAGATTGCGGCGAAAGGCAGGAGTAAAATGACCTTTGCAATGGAATGGGGCTGCTTTTAATACACCGTTGTGCCATTTAGATTAAAGAACACACCAGCCATCTTTTCACACATCGTTGTTTCCATATTCAAAGAATACATCCACAAATTCTTGGAGGTCTATCTGGATGATTGGACTGCCTTCGGATTAGTTAAGCACCATGTAGCAAGCTTACGCTTGATACTAGATACTTGTCGATGACACCAAATTGTGTTGAACCTTAAGAAGTGTACATTCCTCGTTCCCTTTAGAAACCTATTGGGACATGTGGTCTACAAAGAGGGATTGATGGTGGACCCTACAAATATTGCCATAATTCTAGATTTGGAAGCACCGTGAAGCGTTAAATAGCTGCACGCTACCTTGGCACACACAGGATACTACAGGAAGTTCATCAAGAGCTATGCCCATATCATCACGCCGATGGAGAAACTATAGAAAAAATATGTCACATTCTACTGGAATGATGACTACATGAAGAGCTTGGATGTCCTAAAGGGGAAATTGGCCTCCGCTGCAATCCTGGTCTTCCCAAAATAGGATGTGGAGTTTCATGTCCATGTTGATGCATCATGTATCGTGCTGGGAGCATTGCTCACACAGGAGGGTGGGAAAGGCTTGGATCACCCTATCACATTTACAAGCCGAAGGCTGTCCAAAGCAGAGAAGAATTATTCCACCACTGAGTGCGAGGGGTTGGTGATGGTGTACGCACTCCAAAAATACCGACACTATTTTCTCAGGGGACATTTCAATATGTATACCAACCATTTTGTGCTGAAATACCTGGTCAATAAGCCTTTGTTATGGGGGTGCATATGCATGTGGCTCTTATTGTTCCAGGAATATGATTTTGAGGTCGTAGTAAAGCTGGGACGCCTTGTCGCGAATTGAGACAGTCGAGGAACCTACTAATTTGGAGGAGGGACTACTTGACACTCAACTTTTTTCTATTTGCATCGCGGACGGACACTTCGAAGATATAATCCACTTTCTAACCACAGGGACCACACTGAAGGAATATTTTGTCCAACGCAAGAAGGAATTAGTGGTGGACGTAGCAGATTTTTCTTTCATGGCGGGGCACCTATATAAAATGGGCAATGATGAGATATTGCAAATATACGTACCTAAATTTGAACAAAGTCATATCATTGCGGAAGCACATGGGGTGCTACAGGAGGACACTATACAGATGAGCAAGTACATAAAAGATTCTCCGCGTAGGGTTGTGGTGGCCAACCCTGCACTAGGATTCGAAAGTGCACTGTAAGGCATATGATATATGTCAGAGGACTAGAAAACCATCGCAGAGGGATGAGAGGCCATTGAATACACAAATGACATTGCAGTCATTTGAAAAATGGGCAATCAACTTTGTGGGACCGATCAAACCTCAGGGAAAGACGGGCGCACGCTACATCATCTCCGCAACAGAGTATCTCACACAATGGGCATAAGTGCAACCCGTCAAAGACTGCATGGCCACTATGGATATGAAGTTTTTGTTCAAAAATGTGTTAACCTGATTTGGCTGTTCGAAAATCTTAACGAGTGATCGCAGAACACATTTCCTGAATGAAACCATCAGTGCACTCGCAAAAGAATTCCAAGTGTATCATTTGAAAAGTACACCATACCACCCAAAAGCCAATGGGACTGTAAAAGCTTTCAATAAAATACTAGAGACTACGTCGACCAAAGTGTGCAACGTGCAGTGAAACAATTGGGACCTACACGTACCTTTCGTGCTATGGGCTTACAGGACAATGTGCAATAAACTGACAGGACAGACAGCTTTCTGCTTAATTTATGGCGTCGAAACTATCATCATGATGAGATATATCGTACCTAATCCATGCATAGTAACGTTGACAAGGATGACAGACTGCGAAGCTATGGAGGAAAGGCTCGCGCAATTAAAAGAACTTGAGGAAGAACGGTTCTTGGTTAGGTTTCATCAGCAGGTACAAAACCAGCATGAAAAAGCCTCACACGACCGCCATATCAAGTTGCACATGTTCAAGGTAAATGACTTAGTATTGTTGTATGGCAGGAAGTTTGAATTTTTTTTGGGAAAATTCAAAATGCATTCATTGTGATCATACATGGTTAAGGAGGTAACAGATAGAGGCACATTCTAGCTAGTTAAACTAAATGGAGAACCCTTCCAAGGCAAAGAAAATGGCAGCCAGTTGAAGCCCTACACGGGTAGGCCGGCTACCTAACTAGCTTGTCGAAGCACAGTCTGCGTGCTCCAAGGAGCCAGGCAAAGACGCAGGACTATATACATATGTAGCAGATGCCGATACAGATGTGGGGAAACAATCCAAACACAGAGGAGGATGCAACAGATTTAGCATGTACCAGTGCAGTGCATTGCCACCATTAGCAACATTCGAGAACAGATGGAGGGACTCCGCACCAAGATCACCACGCCGATAGAGTTAGTCGAGGCCGAGTCATGATGTTTGCATTGGGGGCCTGTTGGGCATGGAATCCCACCACGACATGTTTTGGAGCTCAAAGCCCAAGTTTTGAGTTGATATTGTTCTAAAGCTCCGTAAATTGTGGGCGCGAAATGTATGTTAGAGTCATACGGTTGTCTGCCTTAGTTTTGAATGTAATGTCTGCCTATCCATGGTCTACGGAACATGGGATTGTTTCAATAGAGAGAGACTCTAAGTTTTAAAGATATATAATCTAAGGGAATGGAGAACGGGCATGAAAAGTCTTAGAGCTTAAGTCGAAGTGAAAAGTGTGTCTTGTGTCGTAGAGTAGCAAAAGGCTCTATAGCTGAGTGCACATAGGCCTAGTTGTCCGCAACTGAGTGCACAGGGCATAATAGTGTCTATAACCGAAGGAAGAGAATATAAAGAGAAATTTTATCTCATTCCATTTATCCATTCTTGAGTTATTACATGTTTGATATCAATTACTAATGTACTATTTATTTACTCCATGCACTTGTATAAATGATTTATATTGCTAAGTATACTCTACACATGCAAGTAAGCTAAGTTAATCAACTAATATTGAGTTACTAGTAAGGACTTTGGTAATAACACTCTTTAGCCCCTGAGTAGGGTTCTATGATTGTAGCACCTCAGGCTACGAGGAACGGGTAAGTACCCATAGCAACGTACACGCAGACTCGAACCGCGGACCACCTAAAACCATCAAACATCTCCAAAGTGCAGAAAACTAGTTCTAGCACCCTCCCATACTACATCGGGTGAGACCTCAGTCCGTACTTCGCGGACTATTGCCGAAAGTGCTAGTAGTACCAGTATTTGATTGGCTAAATCAACTCTGAACTTGGGTCAGACCCCAACAAGCCAGCATTCATTCTCTCCTTAAGGTGCCTCTTACCCTAACTATTGAGATCATGCATATTCCAAGTGATTATATTCATTGACTATAATGATGGTGGGAGGAGAACATCACGAGAAGCATAACAACCTAGCTTGATTTCACTAGATACTCACCCACATTCTGAATTTCTTCTTTGGTGTTTCTTATACACTTTCTCTTGCCTTTATTTGTTCCTCACCCCTATCTTTATGGGTTCAAACTCCCATCGAAATTCTTATTGTGCTATTCTCCCCATCACTTTTCCTTCCTTGATTCTGACACTAAATATACATATGATAATATAGCTTCTTTTGGTCTTTTGCAATTGATTTCATTTCTAGGTGCACCCATTATTGGATTAACTCTATCATGGAATGCTCTTCGAAAATCAAGGTGTCTAAATTCTCTTCTACTGCCATCTCAACCTCTTCAATCTTGAGTAGCTCCTTCCTCTCTCGGTTCTTAGTTAGGGTTTGAGGGGCTTTCCTCTTGTGTGTGGGTTTCGCCTCGGGAGTCTCCCCAATTGTCACTACGTCCATAAGCTTGTTGGGTAGCTCAATATTCTCCTCCTGATTCACAAGTGTCCGAAAGGTCTTTCGCACTGAAATATTGTTTGCCTCCATTGGGAGCATAGTTGTTTAAGGTTTGTCTTAGTTGTTTAAGGTTTGTCTTCTTATGATTAACATGGGATAGTTTATTTAATTCTAGTTTGAAATATTTTTAAAAAGCATTATGATAAATGTTCCTTATTCATAAAAACTGAAATAAAATTATCATTATTATCGCTTTAATTTAAATTTTATTTTAAAGAGTCAATATAAAATTAGTTTCTTTAAAATGGACATGGAAATAAGTTAACTGGTGAGATGAGAATGAAATATTTGTATGGAATTGTAATGTCATGAATTAGCATTAATGTTTTAGTACATTTATTAAAACTATAAATAATATATATAATATATTTTATAATGACATATTTTGTAATGAGAATAATTTTATTAAAACAAAAATCCGTAAAACATCACTTTTTTAATTTAAGAGAGAACTATTGCAAAGATATGAATAAATACGTCTAAACCTAATACAATTAATATATAAATTCGAGTCTCATGAGGTAAAGGGTAATATTATTTCCCATTTATAGTTGTGTGATGATTGAATTTAATCCAAATAGATAGAAGTCATGATGGTTATCCACCCACTTCGACTCTAGTTCTTTTCCTTTATTTTAATTGCAATAAAAACTGATCTTGAGATTGAAGGTGAAGTGATAGAACCTTGAACAGGAAAGAAGGTGGGTCCATGTAGTTGGGTATTTCGCGATGGGCTATTCAGATAAAGTAGCGCTTGCCGACCCCGTTGCACACATGTTAGTGTTTTCCAAATATTTTACGGAGAACATATTTGATCGAATGACAGTGAGTTACTAAGTCGGAAACACATCCTCGTGCATGATATTGTTTTCCAAATATTGTATAAAAGATCATATTTGTCCAGCGACAGAGAAGTAGAAAACGCAGCCTAACAACACGCTTTGTTGACTGCCATGTTGCGTCGTGACGATGACACATATATTCCACTGTTCTCTTTTGGTGAGAGTGGGTTATCGCTGTTCTGTGTTCGACTATGACGCCAATCGAAACATGTGATGTTCCTATGTCTGTGTCGGAAGTCCCTTGCCGCCCCTCTCGTTTCCAAATGTTGGCCCGACTAGTGGAAGAAAGATACCCATCATGACGAAAAGACTGTCAAAGAAGCCTGACATGCACGTGGGGAGAAGCAATTTCTCCAAATGAAAATTTGAAATTTGTCTAGAACCCAGACCATATTAAGGCAGCACGAATAGGAAAGTTGCCGTAAGCAGTTCACGCTTCTGCACTTAAAGCAGAGGGAGAAACTCGCCGAATGCCCCTACATTTAGGTTGAATATCGCAGCTGGTGGAAAATAAATAATATGTTACGAATATGTAATTAATGGAAACGTATTAAGCTCTCAATGTAAGTTGTTAAATTATATATATGGACTGTGTACTAAATATTTGTGAGGGCTTGAATAATTGAGTTAATTTTTGGGTTATTTACATACAAAATATGTATAGATCTATCTCAAGTAGATCTAATTGTTAGAGGATTAAATTTTTTGATTTGAGTTTTTTTTAGAGTGTAAGATTTGAAAATAAATTTGCACAAAGAGAGATTTGATTATTCTCAATGTTTTGAAAATATTTTTCAATACTTCGACCACAGAGACTACATAGGTTAAACTTGCAATTCCAACAAATTTTTGCTAAAGACAAAATCAATGGTCAAAATATGGAATAGTAAGATTACTTTAAATGTCATAGCCATAAAAATTGGCATCTTCTAAATTACTTTAAATAACATGTACATAGGATCTTTTAACCACATATAACATGTACATAGTTGAAATTGAAATAATTTACTTATAAAGTACATTATCCATATAAAAATGTTATTTTGGTTATTAGCATATTTTAAATATATATTTAGTTTATGACTCACATCATTTTTTTTACTTATTATTTTTATTTTTTAAATGTAGCATATTAATTTTATGTAAGAATTCAAGGCATCACACATCTCCCTTTTATTATTTTTTATTAAGAAGTAATTGCTTATGGTCAACATTAAAATACTTTTCCTTTTTGAGATAGATTAGTTAATATGGATATTCAAATAGTTTATTTGAGGAGTATATTGAAATATTTGTGATCATTATCATAATTATGGTTTACTTCCACTAAGACCAACATGATTTATAAGACCTTAAGAAGGTAAGACATTAATTCATATTCTTTATCATTTTTTTATATGCAGCTAAAGAAAACAACAATGTAACAAACTAGTTATCTTGACTTAACAAGTCAAGAAGGTTGATAGTGTGACCAATATTAAGATGGACAATACAAGAGAATGTGATTTTCATCTTCAACCCTCTTAGTATGGCATATGTGAGAGACTCCGTTATCCCATGGCACTTTGGGTATTGACCAATCCCCAATTTCACTTTGAAGCTCATGAGAATTTGTTCTTATCTTACAACTTATCCTTGAATTTGGAAATAATATTTATTATTATTATTATCTTCATTATTCAAGATGATCTTCCCCTTTATTCGCTATTGGTCTAACTAGCTTGAGCCAAAGGTGGAGGTTTTGGCTAGTTAGATGCTATTTTAGGAAATGTCTTTGCTTCCATGCTAAATAGTTTTTATACATGACATACATTCTCATAGTTATACTTTCGATAATAATAGCTTGAATCAAGCGGATAGAGTAGGGAGTATTTCCTTTAATCTTCATATTCATGTGTATTGAAATATTTTTAAAGCGTAGAAGAATTATACATCTCCTTGTTACATAAAAGTGAAATATCATATATTTTTTAAGTTTAATTATTTTATCTCTATTTAATATTAATGCACATGGACATTGCATATAGTGAAATATTATGCTTTCTTTAAGTTTTAATATTTTATCTTTTAATTTATTAATATTAATTCATATGAACATTCAAATATATTTTATTATTAGGTTGTTGTATCACGAACGTCAAAACTATTTAGAATAAGATTTATAATTATTTTAATAAACACAATAAAATATACATATTAATATTGTTTTTTAAATATAATTAATATTGTTAATTTATTTTTAAGTATATCTTACTTATTATAATCCTTAAGCAACTTATTACACAATATTTAATATGGCGTGATGTATATTTCAAGGTCGAAATTGCATATGGGGTAAGTATAACCTAGATATTATGATACTAGATGTAATTCATATCGATAGATGTTTTGGGATATATATTGTCAAAATTAAATCTTATATATTTTAATAACTAAGTTGGAAATGAACACCATAAATAATAAATAATAAGTTAATTCATATCAATGTATTAAATGTTATATGACTTGGATATATATTAATACATATAATTATGTATTTCTCAATTATATCTGAATGCCTTATACATTGTTACTCAGGGCATACATATTGTCGTTGCTGGCTATATATTTTACAATATTTACCCGACTTTGGAGATGTATATTCCTTGTTGCCAATATTACACACCTTTCTATAAAACATCTAAATATTATGTTATATATAAGAACATAACATGGTGTATATTTCTATATCAGGTTAGCAATATGTAATTCATGGAAATTTATTAAATGCTATATAAAGCCAGATCTATATTTCTAAATATAAATGTTGTAGGAAAATATATACAATAATGTATGTTTCAGAACATGCAATTGATAACAATTTATTAAATGTTATATAAGTTTGAATATACATTGTCAGATGTAAATGTTGTATGTAAGTACATACAATCATGTATATCATATGCCAATTTATACCGTGCTTAATACAGTGGTGTTCAGTCATTGCATATTATAGAGCATATTAAATACAGTTTTTTGGTATATAGTTTACAGTATTTAACACAACTGTTAAGTGTATATTTTGTGCATATTCATTTCTGCTAACTCATATGCGCTCCAATATTTAATGTTGCTCTTTATAATGTATAGGTTCTTGGATTTAACATTTATGGTATTTAACACAACTGCCGAGCATATATTTTGTGCATGTTCATTAATGGTAAGCATTATACGTTCCAGTACATAGCTGGTAATTTACATAGTTATGGTATTTAACACAACTCCTGAGCATATATTTTGTGCATGTTCATTACTGGTGAGCATTATACACTCCAGTACATAGCTTGTAATTTACATAGCGTTTTGTTTATTTTGAAGGTTTCATTTTAATTGGAAGAGGTTGGGATTGAGGTAAGATATATATACATAGCCAAAAAGGGATAAATAGATTATGATCCAATATAAAATATATGTTCTCTTTGACAATTCCAACACGATTATAACAATTTATAGAACTAGGTGTGTCGCTATTTGCAAACATCAACAATTAATAAAAAATTAAGGTTGTTTTTCTCTTTTTACAGTAGCGAGTTTATCCTTATCATATATTGATAACATACGTCTAATGAGTCTCTATCTATAATTAAGTTAACTAGGGAAAAAAGATTTGTAATTGTAAAATTTAAGAGGAATTCTCTGCACGTTTATCTAGAACATGACCTTTGGGCCAATCTAGAAAGCAATGCTTTCGGTCCCTATATTAGTTGGAAAAATTTTCATGAATACCACATTCTTAAACTCACATGGTTTCTCTCTCGGAAAGGCTCGGATTATTTGTAATTATTAAACATGAAATTTATTTGTATTATGAATATAAATAGTCACAATTTAAATATTCAAATGAATATAAAATTGTAAAATTATATTAACATTATTTCACATCATTGTGATGAATCCATATTAGCTCACCTTATTTTGATTTCCCACCCCATTCCACTAATATAAACTAAAATCGTAATTTATTCTGATTAATTGAACCAGAACAAGCAACAAAGTTAAACCGTTAATAGTAGTGGAGAAAAGGCAAATGGAGAACACCACTGAGTAATCCCAATTCAGGTCCAAAGCATTTAGTTGTTATCTATGATTTTAAATCAATTGGTAATAAAAAACTATAACTTCATCCTTAGTCGACTTACCTTCCTCTCTTCGACAAAGTGATAAGGCCACGTTGTGATATGGAAGACATCAATATAAATCTAACGTTGAATTTACCAAAAAAAAAATGGAAAAAAAACATGGAAGACATGTGAATATATATAATTGAAACAAAAAGGTCTTTTAATTTTCATAATCCCAAAAGGAAAGCGGCTCACGGGTGTTATTACATGGATAGCATGTGAATATATGACTAAAGTCCTGTCCAAGTGATAATATCAAGCTCGCTTGCATGTGGACATATACAGCAGGAAACTTTACATGAAAATAATAGAAAAAAATTATATGTTTATCTAAGGAGAGGAAATTTTAGCAAATTTTATATTTATGTAAGTCTAAGAATGGGAATTGCTGAGCCCTCTCGTTTTAAAATTCAAGGTAGATAAGGAATAAGAAAATATCGAGATGCATGCACTTATTTTGATATGTTATGACATGAAGTGAATTAAAATGACATCATGAATTCACGTTGTAATTTTGTTCTTAATAACTCCCACTTCGAGGAATACTCTTCAAGTGGGTCACCATGTTCTCGTAGCTTATCGGATCCAATTCGTCCCCTCACAAATAGCTATATGTGCCTTTTGTGGAAATTGTAAGTTTACAAATACGTAGGGCATATTAGTCCTCCATTTGGAAAATAAGAGTACACATTAGAGAAAACATTAAAGTAAAGTTTCAAATTTTAATTTAGGTTGAATTTGATTTATATGTCTTAAAAAAAAAATTATTTTATTTTGTTTTCTCTATACCATTTAAATAAATGTATTAAAATGAAAATATAAATTAGTGAAAAACAAAATGGTTGGTATATAATTGTGTTTTAGGTTCAAAATATATTAAAGTAAAAGAATAAAAATAAATGTGAAAATAAAACATAAAATGAAATAAGGTTAGGGAGACACCAATAAATATAGTTAATTTAATTTGGACTATGTCCACTAAGAAATAGCTAGTCTTTTCTCTCATTTAGTCTAGTAAGGTAATTGGATGAAAACCTACAACACATCTGCTCCAACTTCCTCTCTCTCACAGTCTCCTCTCCTCAAAATTACAATGTTATCTCATTAATACACAAGCATAATACAATTCCCTCATAAAAATAGGTTCTATTCAAGGGGTAAAATCCATAACATAACAATCATTGTCATTGAAATTTGTTACCTAATGATGAATGATCCAAATTGACTATGAAATTATAATATTTTACAAGGCGGTTTTTCAAAAAAAATCTCTTTGGGGGTGCTTCCACTAAATCTTTACGATGAGTGCTCCAAGGAGCTATCACCTCCCCACTAGACCCCTCGTCAAAAGAAATAGGGGACAAGCCCCCCTACACCCGCATAAGGGACTACCACCAAGTTGAGGATAAAAAACAATACTATCAAATCAGTCAAATAATCGAACTCCACAAACCAACAATCTGCCAATAGCATACTAGTTACAATAACTTCATTTTTACTATAGTTATTCAACTTTGGAACTAACTAGTTTCTAATCTTCATCATCATGCTTGAAAGATCAACTAATGCTCAGAAAAAAATCATTTCCTCCTTGTTTACTTCCACCTTTGATATGTCTATATGAATTTTCCTTGTGTGTATGTCTTTCAAAATAATTTGTTCCTCTTCCAAAAATGATTGTATGAAATGGTCTCCAAGTTGTATATCCTTAATATTCAAGTGAAAGGCCGAGTTCTTTGAAATATCATTGTCACTCTTACTATAACTCTAGAACTTGTTATTCTCCTTCTTCTTTCCATTTTCTCCATGAACCTTCATAACCAAATCATCTGTTTACCTGCCTTTATAGTAGAAAAATATTGTGCTTCTATTATTGAAGTTGCAGCAATTATTTGCGGTTTAGAAATAAAGCTTATTGTTGTTACATCTACTATAAAAACATACCCCATGGTGCTCCTCCTACTATCTATATAACCTACGAAATCTAAGTCAACATATCACTATAGAAAAATGTGTAAACCTCAAGAGTATAATTTCAGAGTAGTAGTGCCTCTCAAAACCCCGATAATCCACTTTATTGCATTGTAATTCTCTTTACATAGATTTTTCATATTACTTATCATAATTCCCATTCTATGTGTAATATCTAACCTTGTGTAAACCAATGGATGCATAAGGCTACCAACCATTCATGAATATGTATTATTTGATAGGTAGTCTATGTCCTCTTTTATCAAAGAAGTAAATATTTTAATTTTATAACGAATGTGAGTAAAAATATTTCTAATTCTTATTTCAAGCCTCTTAATATCGCATAGGTGATAGAATTTGTAATCCTGTGCTATTTTCAGTGTTTACCAATTCCCAATTTCACTTTGAAGCACATGAGAATTATTTCTTATCTTTGCAATTTTCATTTTCTTGTTCACACTAGTCAAGGCACATAGATAAATATAGCTTTCATGATTGTGGTTGATCACCTCTTAATACTATCTTAATTTAATTTCTCCCTCTATATCTTTATAGCCCCATAACTTATCTTTAAATTTGGAAATACGAAAGTCTAATATCTTTGTTGTTATCCTCATTATTAAAGATGATCTCCTCCTTTATCCACAAATGGTCTAACAAGGACTGGGCATGCTTATGCCATCCTAGCTTGAGCCAAAAGTCTAGGTTTTGGCAGGAGTTATAAGCAATTTGAATAGTCTTCATTTCCTTTAATCTTTAGGTTGTAGGTTACAAATTGTTCTCATGTGTATTGAAATACTATTAAAGCATAGAAGAATTATACATCTTAGTATTACATAAAAGTGAAATATCCTATTTTCTTTAAGTTTTAATTATTTTGTCACTATTTACTTTGAAATCAAATAATGTTACTTCACATGAACATTGAAATATTTTATTTGTGCATTGGGTTTTAATATCAACATACTAATCTAGAATAGGATTTATAATTATTTTAATAAACACTAATAAAATAAGCATATTCATTTTTTTAATACAATGGACATTGTTTATTTATTTGTAGAAAATAAATTTTTTTATTTGAAAATTAATAGTTGTCAATGTATATCTTACCCTCATAGTGGGTTGTAGAATAATTGGGTTGCGAGGTGCTCTACAACACAGTATATGGTACATGTTTATGTGTAATGTAAGTATGTAAATAATTTTAAATTGCAGCTCAATTAAAATATAATAAAATGTTAAAAGTGACTTCTGGGTGAATGTAAACATTGAAATCTTGGCTCGATTAATAATCAAAAGTTAAAAGAAATAAACAAAAAGTTAAAAGTAATACAAACCCAAATACCGAGGATGAGTGTAAGAATTTAAATATTGGCTCAATTAATAATAAAAACTTAAAGTAATAAATATATTAAAATTCAATTTGTTATATTTTGATTTTGTTATTAACTTGTGAGTAGACTTTGTTACCAATCCCATGAACCAATACCATTGACTTATCAATAGCGCATGCCAAAAAACCATAACATATTTAACATTTAAAATATTTTATAAATATTTACTTAATATTTTTATGAATTTTTTTTTAATTAAATCTAAAAGCAAAAAAATGTTATAATTACCTTTCAACTATATCTCTATCCTCAATCAACATGATTTCTAAACTTATTATCATAGAAATTAAATCAAGGTTTTAAGAAATCCAACCTAAATCCATCTTTACTCTAGATCCTAGACGGATCAAATTTCTTTTCAATTTAAAAGATGTCTGAATCTCCAACGATTTAATCCCTCTATGAAAGATTACAACATCTCTACATCAAATGTTTATAGAGGAGTTAAGTTTAATTATGAAACTCAAATATAGAGAATTTTTTTAATAAAAAGTGAATAGGGTGAGGAAAATCTTGGATAAAATATAATATTACAATGTTATATATTACCCAATATTTATTACCACCCATACCCAATAAAAAGTGGTAAAGAGCGGAGGGAAATACTAACTAAAATGTAATATTATTAGATTTACTTAATATTTTTTTTTGTCACACCGCAACCTAAAATTTACAATTTATGTAAAATGTAATAATATTATATTATATTTTACCCAATATAACCTAGTAAAAAATGGATGGAAGTAGCAAAAAATATTGGATAAAATGTAATAATTACATTTTTCCTAATATTCCCCCATCTCCCAACAGAGTATTTTTTTTACCTCTAAAGGCTACATGGATTCAATGCCATCATTTTCTATATCTAATTATTTATTTAAATATAACATCAAACTAAGATAGATCTAGCCTATTTTAATCCCCCCATGAAATAGCTTATATTCCATGTTAATACCATGGATTCTTAATACAATTTGCGGAGCTTTTGGGTTGATATTGTTGTAAAGCTCCGCAAATTGTGGGCATGAAATGTATGTTAGAGTCATAGGGTTGTCTGTCATAGTTTTGAATGTAATGTCTACCGACCCATGGTCTACAAACCATGGTATTGTGTCAATAGAGAGAGACTCTAAGTTGTAAAGATATCTAATCTAAGGGAATGGAGAATGGGCATGAAATATCTTAGAGATTAAGTTGAAGTGAAAAGTGTGTCTTATGTCGTAGAGTAGCAAAAGGCTCTACAGCTGAGTGCGCATAGGCCTAGTTGTCCACAAGTGAGTGCGCAGGGCAGAATAGAGTCTATAACCGAAGGAAGAGAATAATAAAGAGAAGTTTTATCTAATTCAGTTTATCCATTCTTGAGTTATTACATGTTTGATATCAATTACTAATGTACTATTTATTTACTACATGCACTTGTATAAATGATTTATATTGCTAAGTATACTTAACACATGCAAGTAAGCTAAGTTAATCAACTAATATCAGGTTACTAGTAAGGACTTTGGTAATAACATTGTTCAGCCCCCGAGTAGGGTTGTACAATGGTAGCACCTTAGGCTGCAAGGAATAGGTAACTACCCATAGCAACATGCACGCAAAGTCAAACTGCGGACCACTTAAAACCATCAAACATCTCCAGAGTGCAGAAAACTAGTTCTAGCACCCTCCCATACTACATCAGGTGAGACCTCAGTTTGTACTTCGCGGACTGTTGCCGAAAGGTCCAGTAGTACCGAGATTTGATTGGCTAAATCAACTTTGAACCTGGGTCAGACCCCAACAAGCCAACATTCATTCTGTCCTTAAGGTGACTCTTACTTAACTATTGAGAGCATGCATATTCCAAGTGATTATATTCATTGACTATAATGATGAGGGGAGGAGAACATCACGAGAAGCATAAGAACCTAGCTTGGTTTCACTAGATACTCACCCACATTCTGAATTTCTTCTTTGGTGTTTCCTATACACTTTCTCTTGCCTTGTATATTTATTTGTTCCTCACCCTTATCCTTATGGGTTTAAACTCCCATCGAAATTCTTATTCTACTATTCTCCCCATCACTTTTCCTTCCTTGATTCTGACACTAAATATACATATGATAATATAGCTTCTTTTGGTCTTTTGCAATTGATTTCATTTCTAGGTGCACCCATTATTGGATTAACTCTATCATGGAATGCTCTTCGAAACTCAAGGTGGCTAAATTCTCTTCTACCGCCATCTCAACCTCTTCAATCTTGAGTACCTCCTTCCTCTCTCGGTTCTCAGTTAGGGTTTGAGGGGCTTTCCTCTTGTGGGTGGGTTTTGCCTCGGGAGTCTCCCCAATTGTCACTACGACCATAAGGTTGTCGGGTAGCTCAATATTCTCCTCCTGATTCACAAGTGTCCAAAAGGTGTTTCGCACTGAAATATTGTTTGCCTCCATTGGGAGCACAGTCGTTTAAGGTTTGTCTTCTTGTAATTAACATGGGATAGTTTATTTAATTGTAGTTTGAAATATTTTTGAAAAGCATTATGATAAATATTCCTTATTAATAAAAAGTGAAATAAAATTATTATTATTATTTATAATTATTTATTTTTAAAGTTGAAATAAAATTTCTTTTATATGGGTGTGAAATAAGTTACTGGGTGAGAGTGAAAAGGGAATATTTGTATGGAACTCACAATTGGCCTGTAATGTTAGCCTTAATTTTATAATTTAATTAAAACTAATTAATATATAATTATTATATATATATTATATATATATATATATATAATATATATATCTTATTTTATATTGACATTTATTTTATAATTGAGAATAATTTATTAGATTAAGAGAATCCTAAAAAAAATAGATATCTCTGCCATATAATTTAGATAATATATATTATATGAAGATATAAAAAAAAGAAGTATTTTATTAAAAAAATCCGAAAAACATCACTCTTTTAATTTTGGAGAGAACTATTTCAAAGATATGAATAAATCATTTTTTTAATTTAAGGTAAAACTATTGCAAAGATATGAATAAATACGTATAAACCTAAGACATTCCTAAATTACCTTGACACATGATAAATGAGAGGCCTCATCTCGAGCTAATACAATTAATATATAAATTCGAGTCTCATGAGGTAAAGGGTAATATTAGTTCCCCTTTATAGTTGTGTGATGATTGAATTTAATCCAAATAGATAGAAGTCATGATGGTTATCCACCCACTTCGACTCTAGTTCTTTTTGTTTATTTTAATTGCAATAAAAACTGATCTTGTGATTGAAGGTGAAGTGATAGAACCTTGAACAGGAAAGAAGAAGGTGGGTCCATGCAGTTGGGTATTTCGCGATGGGCTACTCAGTGTAAAGTAGCGCTTGCCGACCCCGTTGCACACATGTTACTGTTTTCCAAATATTTTACAGAGAACATATTTGATCGAATGACAGTGAGTTACTAAGTCGTCCTCGTGCATGATATTGTTTTCCAAATATTGTATAAAAGATCATATTTGATCCAGCGACAGAGAAGTAGAAAACGCAGCCTAACAACACGCTTCGTTGACTGTCATGTTGCGTCGTGACGATAACACATATATTGCACCGTTCTCTTTTGGTGAGAGTGGATTATCGCTGTTCGGTGTTCGACTATGACGCCAATCGAAACATGTGATGTTCCTATGTCTGTGTCGGAAGTGCCTTGCCGCCACTGTCGTTTCCAAATGTTTGCCCGACTAGTGGAAGAAAGATACCCATCATGACGAAAAGACTGTCAAAGAAGCCTGACATGCACGTGGGGAGAAGCAATTTCTCCAAATGAAAATTTGAAATTTGTCTGGAACACAGACCATATCAAGGCAGCACGAATAGGAAAGTTGCCGTAAGCAGTTCGCGCTTCTGCACTTAAAGCGGAGGGAGAAGCTCGCCGAATGCCCCTACATTTAGGTTGAATATCGCAGCTAGTGGAAAATAAATAATATGTTACGAATATGTAATTAATGGAAACGTATTAAGCTCTCAATGTAAGTTGTTAAATTATATATATAGACTGTGTACTAAATAGTTGTGAGGGCTTGAATAATTGAGTTAATTTTTGGGTTATTTACATACAAAATATGTATAGATCTATCTCAAGCAGATCTTACAATTAGAGTGTAGATTTTGAATTTTTTGATTTGCAAATTTTTTTTTAGAGTGTAAGATTTGAAAATAAATTTGTACAAAGAGAGATTTGATTATTCTCAATGCTTTGAAAATCTTCTTCAGTACTTGGACCATATAGACTACATAGGTTAAACTTGCAATTCCAACAATTTTTTGCTAAAGACAAAATCAATGGCCAAAATATGGAATAGTAAGATTACTTTAAATGTCATAGCCAAAAAAAATTGGCATCTTCTAAATTACTTTAAATAACATGTGCATAGGATTTTTTAACCACATATAAGATGTACATAGTTGAAATTGAAATATTTTACTTATAAAGTACATTATCCATATAAAAATGTTATTTTGGTTATTAGCATATTTTAAATATATATTTTGTTTATGACTCACATCAATTTTTTTACTTATTATTTATATTTTTTAAATGTCGCATATTAATTTTATGTAAGAATTCAAGGCATCACACATCTCCCTCTTATTATTTTTTATTAAGAAGTAATTGATTATGGTCAACATTAAAATACTTTTCCTTTTTGAGATAGATTAGTTAATATGGATATTCAAATAGTTTATTTAAGCAATATATTGAAATATTTGTGATGATTATCATACTTATGGTTCACATCCACTAAGTCCAACATGATTTATAGGACCTTAAGAAGGTAAGACATTAATTCAGATTCTTTAACATTTTTTTTATATGCAGCTAAAGAAGACAACAGTGTAACAAACTAGTTATCTTGACTTAACAAGTCAAGAAGGTTGATAGTGTGACCAATATTAAGATGGACAATACAAGAGAAAGTGATTTTCATCTTCAACCCTCTTAGTATGGCATATGTGAGAGACTCCATTATCCCATGGCATTTTTGGTATTGACTAATGCCCAATTTCACTTTAAAACTCATGAGAATTAGTTCTTAGCTTACAATTTATCCTTGAAATTGGAAATAATAGTTATTATTATTAGTATCTTCATTATTCAAGATGATCTCCCCCTTTATTCGCCATTGGTCTAACTAGCTTGAACCGAAGATGGAGGTTTTGGCTAGTTAGATACTATTTTAGGAAACGTCTTTGCTTCCATGCTGAATAGTTTTTTATACATGACATACATTCTCATAGTTATACTTTCAATAATAATAGCTTGAATCAAGAGGATAGAGTAGGGAGTATTTCCTTTAATCTTCATGTTCGTATATTGAAATATTTTTAAAGCATAGAAGAATTATACATCTTCTTGTTACATAAAAGTGAAATATCATATATTTTTTAAGTTTAATTATTTTATCTCTATTTAATATTAATTCATATGGACATTGCAATATAGTGAA
>APFE030789084.1:75111-90045 GCA_000404065.3 Pinus taeda
ATAATTATTTTAATAAACAATATATTTGTTTTTAAATATAATTAATATTGTTAATTTATTTTTAAGTATATCTTACTTATTATAATCCTTGAACAACCTATTACGCAATATTTAATATTGCGTGATGTATATTTCAAGGTCGAAAATTGCATATGGGTAAGTATAACCTAGATATTATGATACCAGATGTAATACATATCGATACATGTTTTAGGATATATATTGTCAAAATTAAATCTTATATATTTTAAGATCTAAGTTGGAAATGACAACCATAAATAATAAGTTAATTCATATCAATGTATTAAATGTTATATGAATTGGATATATATTATCCTCTATAAATGTTGTAACTGAATAGATATAACCATGTATTTCTTAATTATATCTGAATGCCTGATACATTGTTACTAAGGGCATACCTATTGTCATTGCTGGCTATATATTTTACAATATTTACCAGACTTTGGGGATGTATATTCCTTGTTGCCAATATTATTCACCCTTCTATAAAACATCTAAATATTATGTTATATATAGGAACATAACATAGTGTATATTTTTATATCATGTTAGCAATATGTAATTCATGGCAATTTATTAAATGCTATATATAGTTCGATTTATATTTCTAGATATAAATGTTGTATGCAAATATATACAATAATGTATATTCCAGAACATGTAATTTATAACAATTTATTATACATTGTCAGATGTAAATGTTTTATGTAAATACATACAATCATGGATATCATATGCCAATTTATACCGTGCTTAATACAGTGGTGTTCAGTCATTGCATATTGTAGAGTATATTAAACACAGTTTTTTGGTATATAGTTTACAGTATTTAACACAACTGCTATGTGTGTATTTTGTGCATATTCGTTGCTGCTGACTCATATGCACTCCGATATTTAATGTTCCTCAGGTTGTCAGATTTAACGTTTATGGTATTTAACACAACTGCTGAGCATATATTTTGTGCATGTTCATTACTGGTGAGCATTATACGCTCCAGTACATAGCTTGTAATTTACATAGTTATGGTATTTAACGCAACTGCCGAGCATATCTTTTGTGCATGTTCATTACTGGTGAGCATTATACGCTCGAATAAATAGCTTGTAATTTACATAGCGTTTTATTTGTTTTGAAGGTTTCATTTTAATTAGAAGTTAGAAGAAGTTGGGATTGAGGTAAGATATATATATATACATAGCCAAAAATGGATAAATAGATTATGATCCAATATAAAGTATATGTTCCCTTTGACAATTCCAACGCGATTGTAACCATTTATAGAACTAGGTGTGTCGCTATTTTCAAACATCATCCATTAATAAAAAATTAAGATTGTTTTTCTCTTTTTACAGTAGCGAGTTTATCCTTATTATATATTTGATAAGATACGTCTAATGAGTCTCTATCTATAACTAGGGAAAAAGGATCTCTGCACATTTATTGAGTCTCTGTCTATAATTAAGTTAACTAGAGAAAAAGGATCTCTGCACGTTTATCTAGAACATGACCTTTTGACCAATCTAGAAAGCAATGCTTCCGGTCACTATATTAGTTGGAAAAACTTTCATAAATACCAGTTTCTTAAACTCACATGCTTTCTATGTCCGAAAAGCTCGAGTTATTTGTAATTATTAAACATGAAATTTATTTGTATTATGAATATAGATAGTCATAATTTAATTATTCAAATGAATATAAAATTGTGAAATTATATTAACATTATTTCACATCATTGTTATGAATCCATATTAACTCACCTTATTTTGATTTCCCACCCATTCCACTAATATAAACTAAAATCTTAATTTATTCTGATTAATTGAACCAGAACAAGCAACAAAGTTAAACCGTTAATAGTAGTGGAGAAAAGGCAAATGGAGAACACCACTGAGTAATCCCAATTCAGGTCCAAAGCATTTAGTTGTTATCTATGATTTTAAATAAATGGGTAATAAAAAAATACAACTTCATCCTTTGTCGACTTACCTTCCTTTGTTCGACAAAGTGATAAGGCCACGTTGTCATATGGAAGACATCGATAGCATTCTAGCGTTGAATTTACCCCAAAAAATAAAAATGGAAGACGTGTGAATATATATAATTGAAACAAAAAGGTCTTTTAATTTTGATAATCCCAAAAGGAAAGCGGCTCACGGGTGTTATTACATGGATAGCATGCGAATATATGACTAGAGTAAAAAGGATTGTTAATTTGGATCGACTAGTCCTGTCCAAGTGAAAACATCAAGCTCGCTTGCACGTGACATATACAGCAGGAAACTTTACATGAAAATAATAGAAAAAAATTATATGTTTATCTAAGGAGAGGAATTTTTAGCAAATTATATATTTATGTAAGTCTAAGAATGGGAATTGCTTAGCACTCACGTTTTAAAATTCAAGGTAAGCTTATCGGATCCAATTCGTCCCCTCCCAAATAGCTATATGTGCCTTTTGTGGAAATTGTAAGTTTACAAATACGTAGGGCATATTAGTCCTCCATTTCGAAAATACGAGGACGAATTAGAGAAAACATTAAAGTAAAGTTTCAAATTTTAATTTAGGCTGAATTTCATTTATATGTCTTAAAATTAAAATTTTGTTTTGTTTTGTTTTCTCTATACCATTTAAATAAAAGTATTAAAATGAGAATATAAAGTAGTGGAAAACAAAATGGTTGGTATATAATTGTGTTTTAGGTTAGAAATATATTAAAGTAATAGAATAAAAATAAATGGAAAATAAAACATAAAATGAAATAAGGTTGGGGAGACACCAATAAATATAGTTAATTTAATTTGGACTATGTCCACTAAGAAATAGTTAGTCTTTTCTCTCATTTAGTCTAGTAAGGTAATTGGATGAAAACCTACATCACATCTACTCCAACATCCTCTCTCTCACAGTCTCTTCTCCCCAAAATTACAATGTTATCTCATTAATACACAAGTGTAATACAATTCCCTCATAAAAATAGGTTGTATTCAAGGGGTAAAATCCATAACATAAGAATCATTGTCATTGAAATTTGTTACCTAATGATGAATGATCCAAATTGACTATGAAATTATAATATTCTACAAGGCGGTTTTCAAAAAAAATCTCTTTGGGGGTGCTTCCACTAAATCTTTATGGTGAGTGCTCCAAGTAGCTATCACCTCCCCACTAGACCCCTTGTCAAAAGAAGTAGGGGACAAGCCCCCCTACACCAGCATAAGGGACTACGACCCAGTTGAAGATAAAAAACAATACTATCAAATCAGGCAAATAATCAAACTCCACAAACCAACAATTTGCCAATAGCATACTAATTACAATAACTCCATTTTCACTACAGTTATTCAACTTTGGAACTAACTAGTTTCCCATCTTCATTATCATGCTTGAAAGATCAACTAAAGCTGAAAAAAAAATCATTTCCTCCTTGGTTGCTTCCATCTCTGATATGTCTATATGAATTTGCCCTGTGTGTATGTTTTTCAAATTAATTTGTTCCTCTTCCAAAATTGATTGTATTAAATGGTCTCAAAGTTGTATATCCTTAATATTCAATTGAAAGGCCAAGTTCATTGAAATATCAATGTCACTCTTATTATAACTCTAGAACTTGCTATTGTCCTTCTTCTTTCTTAGTTTCTCCATGAACCTTCGTAACCAAATCATCTGTGTACTTGCCTTTATAGTAAAAAAATATTGTGCTTCTATTATTGAAGTTGCAACAATGATTTGTAGTTTAGAAATGAAGCTTATTGTTGTGACATCTTCTATAAAAACATACCCCATGGTGCTCCTCCTACTATCTATATCACCTACGAAATCTAATTCAACATATCCCTATAGAAAATTGTGTAAACCTCAAGAGTATAATTTCAAAGTAGTAGTGCCTCTCACAACCCCGATAATCCACTTCACTGCCTTCTAATGCTATTTACCTAGATTTTTCATATTACCTTTCACAATACCCATTGCATGTGTAACATCTAACCTTGTGTAAACGATTGCATACATAAGGATACCAACCATTCATGACTATTTATTATTTGGTATGTAGTCTATGTCCTCTTTTGTCGTAGGACATGTTTCCTTAGCCAATTTGAAATGGATAGGAAAAAGTGTAATAATTTATTTCCTATCTTTCATTTTAAATATTTTGAAAACCTTTTTAATCTACTCACTTTGAGACAATTTTAATTTAGTTTTTCCTTGTGTCCTACAATTCTCATACCAAAATTTTGCTTTCAAACACCTAAATGCTTCATAGAAGAGAAATTAGCTAATTCACTTTTGAGCACATTTATATCCTACATTACCCTACAATGTACATGTAATCTACATCCAATAAAGAAGATGATATAGTTTCTATGATCTAGTTTCTTAAAATAAGTTTTGTGTTAAGAATGACATCTCTTTGTTTGGTCATAGATATGTCAGAATTCAAATACCACTTCCTCATTTATTGATTTAAATTATACAATATCTTATTCAATCTAAATACTAAGTTTTCCTTCCCTTTGACATCATATCAATATAGCTATCACATATAAGTATCTTCCTTCAAGTCCCCATGGAGAAAAGTTGTCTTTACTTCTAATTTCTCAGAATGTAAATATTATATTGTCTTTAAACTTAAATCATTCCAATTGAAGTAATTTTTACAAAATATCAAAATATTTCATGAAAATATATAGCTTTCCTTTTTTCAAATCCTTTCAAAAAAATTATATCCTTGTATCTTTTCTTTCCTCCACCTTCTTCCTTTACCTTGCAAACTCATTTATTCCGCAATTATTTATTACCTATAGGAAATCGTGCCAAGTCTCAAGTGTTGTTACATAACAAAGAGCCCATCTCCTCTTCCAAGTGTTGGTCCAATTTCTTTTTGGTTTCTACTTGTGTTTCCTCTTCATATCTTTCTTCTTCACCAAAATCAATAAACAATGGATAAAACAATACAGGGGATTATTGTTCATGGGGTTTGTTTAAGCTAGTTTATCTTATAATAACACTTGTAGGAGATTGACATACATGTTGTTATTATTGCTAGATATTTTTATTTTCTAGCACCTTTGGGAATCTTTTATCTTTGACTTTGTCAACAATGTGTATTCTATGTTTTAAATTCATATTTATTTCTCTGAACCTAAACCTTTTACATGGCCTTCTCATTGAATACCATAGACTTAGTACTAATTATTTTTTGATACTCATATTCCCATAGGTGATAGCCGAAATCATTAATTGCATATCTAATAAAAGTACACTTATTGGATTGTGCATGATGCCTCATTCTATTTTCTCTATAAATATGGACACATGTTTCACAACCAAAAGTCTTTCGAAATAAGTGATTTACCATTTCATGCCTCCTTTGGTGTTCCACCATCTGAGGAACCCAAAAGCTTTCTATTTATTTACTAAATAGAGGTATCTAAAGTATCTACCCAAAATTGTAAGGGAAACCTTGCATGCAATTTCATACTCATCCTTACATGCTTCATAATTGTTATATTCATCCATTCTAACACAATATTTTCTCTAGAATTCATATAACTATCTTTTTCTCTGTGAATCCCATGATATGAATAAAAATTCTCAAAATTCTTGCTACACTATCTACTCCCTTATAAATTTTGAGACACTCAAACTTATTTGCTCGGCCATTCTCAACCAAAACTTTCCATTTTGTAAAAGCATCAAAGACATTTTCCATTTTGTAAAAGCATCAAAGACATTAAATTCGTTTGTAATGCAATAAAAGAACTCACTGAATTTATATCTTCTCTTTGAAAATTCCAAAACAATTATGAATTTACGAAACTAGGCGTGTCTATTTTCAACCATTAATAAAAAGTTAAGCTTGTTTTTCTCTTTTTACAGAAGCCAGTTTATCCTTATAATATATTGATAACATATGTCTAATGGGTCTCGATCTATAATTAAGTTAACTAGGGAAAAGGTATTTGTAATTCGTCAATTGAGGATGAATTCTCCTCTGCACGCTTATGTAGAAAATCACCTTCGGACAGATCTAGAAAGCAATGCTTTCGGTCACTATATCAGTTGGAACTCTTTTCATGAATACTACGTTCTTAAACTCATATGGTTTTTTTGTCCGAAAGGCACGAGTTATTTGTAATTATGAAAGTTATTTGTATTATTAATATGTATAGTTGTAATTTAATTATTCATATAAATATTAAATTGTGAAATTATATTAACATTATTTCACATGACCGATATGAATCCATATTAGTTCACCTTAATCTCATTTTCCACCCAATTCCACTCATATAAACTAAAATCCTAATTTATTCTGATTAATTGAACCAGGACAACCAACAAAGCTGAACCATTAATAACAGTGGAGAAAAGGAAAATGCAGAACACCACTGCGTGATCCCAATTCAGGTCCAAAGCATTTAGTTGTTATCTACGATTTTAAATAAATTGGTAATAAAAAATTCTAACTTTATCCTTTGTGGACTTACCCTTCCTTTGTTCAACAAAGTGATAAGGCCAAGTGATGCTATGGAAGACGAAATCTAACTATGAATTAACCAAAAAAATGAAAAAAAACATGGACGACATGTGAATATATATAATTCAAGCAAAAAGGTCTTTTAATTTTGATAATCCCAAAAGGAAAACGGATCACGGGTGTTATTATATGGATAGCAAGTGAATATATGACTGAAGTAAAAAAGAATTTTAATTTGGATTGACTAGTCGCGTCCATGTGAAAATATCAAGCTCGTTTGCATGTGGACATCTAAAATTATATGAAAATAATAGAGAAAATTATATATTTATGTAAGAAGAGGAATCTTTAGCAAATTATAGATTTATGTTAATTGTAAGAATGGGAATTGCTGAGCCCTCACATTTTACAATTCAACGTAGACAAGGAATTGGATAAGGAATAACAAAATATCTAGATGCATGCACTATTTTTGATATGTTATGACATGAAATGAATTAAAATGACATCATGAATTTACGTTATAATTTTGTTCTTAATAAATCCCACTTCGAGGAATACTCTTCAAGTGGGTCACCATGTCCTCGTAGTTTATGGGATCCCCTCACAAATAGCTATATATGTGCCTTTCGTGGAAAATGAAAGTTTACAAATGCGTAGGGCATATTAGTTGTGCATTTGGGAAATACAAATACGAATTAGAGAAAACATTAAAGGAAAGTTTTAAATATTAATTTAGGTTGTTCCATTTATGTCTTAAAAATAAAATTTAACATGTTTAATGATAATTTATTATTTTATTTTTACCATTTAAATAAATATTCACTAAATGTATTAAGATGAGCATATAAAGTAGTGGAAAATAAAATGGTTGGTATATAATTGTGTTTTATATTAAGAATATATTAATGTAATGAAAATAAAACATAAAATAAAATAATATTAGGGTGACACCAATAAATATAGTTACGTTAATTTCGACTATGCCTATTAAAAAATAGCTATTATTTTTTCTCATTTAGTCTAGTAAGGTAAATGGATGAAAACCTACAACACATCTGCTCTAACTGTTCTCTCTCACAGTCTCCTCTACCCAAAATTAGAGTGTTATCTCATTAATACACAATTGTAATACAATTTCCTCATAAAAATAGGTTTATTCAAGGGGTAAAATCCCTAACATAACAACCATCGTCATTGAAATTTGTTACCTAATGATGAATGGTCCAAATTGACTATGTAATTACAATATTTTACAAGGCGGTTTTTAAAAAAAATCTCTTTTGGGGTGCTTCAACTAAATATTTACCATGAGTGCTCCAAAGAGCTATCACCTCCCCATTAGACCCCTTGTCAAAAGTAGTAGGGGACAAACCCCCTTACACCCCATAAGGGTTTACGACCTAATTGGAGATAAAAAAAATACTATCAAAGCAAGAAGATAATCAAACTCCACAAACCAACAATCTCCCAATAGCATACTAATTACAACAACGTCATTTCTACTGCGGTTGGCTAAGTATGCTTCAGCTTTGGAACTAACTAGTTTCCTATCTTCATCATCATGCTTGAAAGATCAACTAAAGTGGAGAAAAAAATCATTTCCCTAGTTACTTCCATTTCTAGTATGTCTGCAGGAATTTGGTCTGTGTGAATATTTTTCAAAATAATTTGTTCCTCTTCCAAAATCTAATCGTATGAAATGGGCTCTAAGCTTTATATGCTTAATATTCAAGTGAAAGGTTAATTTCTTTGAAATATCAATGCCACTCTTATTATAACTCTATATCTTTCTATTCTCCTTCTTCTTTCTCAGTTTCTTCATGAAGCTTCATAACCAAATCATCCGTTTACTTGACTTTATAGTAGAAAAATAGTTTGCTTCTATTATTGAAGTTGCAACAATCATCTGCTCTTTAGAAATAAAGCTCTTTGTTGTTACATGTAGTCTAAAAACATACCCCGTGGTGCTCCTCCTACTATCTACATCACTTGGAATATCTAAGTAAACATATCCCTTTAGAAAAATGTTTGAACCTCAAGAGAATAATTTTAGAGTAGTAGTGCCTCTCAAAACCCTAGTAATCCACTTTATTTCCTTATAATTCTCTTTATCTAAATTTTTCATATTAGTTATCAAAATTCCCATTGCATGTGTAATATCTAACCTTGTGTAAACCATTTCATGAAAAAGGCTATAAGTCAATCATGAACATGTATTCTTGGATACGTAGTCTATGTCGTATTTTGCCATAGGACATGTTTCCTTAGCCAATTTGAAATGGATGGGAAAAAGTGTAATAATTAGTTTCCTATCTTTCATTTTAGAGATTTTGAACACCTTTTTTATGTACTCAATTTGAGACAATTTTAATTCATGTTTTTTCTTGTGTCATACTATTCTCATAGCAAAATTTTTCTTTGCAACACCTAAATACTTCATAGAAGAGGAATTAGCTAATTCTCTTTTGAGTACATTTATATCCTACATTTCCCTACAATGAAAATGTGATCTACATATAATAAAAAGGATGATATAGTTTATATTATCTAGTTTCTTAAAATAAGTATTGTGTTAAGAATGACATATACAATATCCTTGTTTGGTCATAAATATGTCAAACTTCAAGTACCACTTCCTCATTGCTTGATTTAAATGATGCAAACTGTTATTCAATCTAAATACTAAGTTTTCCTTCCCTTTGACATCATACCGATGTAGCTATCACATATAAATATCTTCCTTCAAGTGTCCATGGAGAACAATTGTCTTTACTTCTAATTACTCAAGATCCAAATATTATATCGTCTTTGAACTTAAATAGTTTTAATTGAAGTCATTTTTACAACATACCAAAATATTTCATGAAAATTTATACCTTTCTTTTTTCCAAACCCCTTCACAAAAATTATAGCCTTGTATCTCTTTTTTCCTCCACCTTCTTCCTTTACCTTGCAAACTCATTTATTCCACAATTCTATATTACCTATAGGAAATGGGGCCAAGTCTCAAGTGTGGTTACATACCAAGGAGCCCATCTCCTCTTTCAGGTCTTGGTGCCATTTCCTTTTGGTTTCTACCTGCATTTCCTCTTCATATATTTTTTCTTCATCGAAATCAACAAACAATGAATTAAACAATAAAGGAGAGTATTGTTCACGGGGTTTATTTAAAATAGTTTATCTTATAATAGAACTTGTAGGAGTTTGACGTACATGTTGTTATTATTGCTAGATATTTTTATTTTCTAACACCTTTGCAAATATTTTATCTTTGACTTCATCAACAATGTGTATTCTATATTTTTATTTTCCTATTTCTTTCTCTAAACCCGATCCTTTTACACGGCCTTCTCATTGAATACCATAGATTTCGTACTAATTATTCTTTGATACTCATGTTCCCATAAGCGATAAGCGAAATCATTAACTCCATCTCAAATAAAATTACACTTATTGGATCGTGCCTCAAGCCTCATTCTATTTTCTCTATCAATATGGACTCATGTTTCACAGCCAAAAGTCCTTACAAATGAGTGATTTACTATTTCATGCCTCCTTTGGAGTTCCACCATCTAAGGAACCTGAAGGCCTTCTATTTATTAACTAAATAAAAGTATCCAAAGTATCTAACCAAAACTGTAAGAGAAATCTTCCATGCAATCCCATATTCATCCTTGCATGCTTCATGATTGTTATGTTCATCCTTCTAATACAATGTTTTCTTGTGGCGATCATGGAACTATCTTCTCTTTCTGAATCCCATTACATGAATAATAATTATCAAAAATATTGCTACAACATCTACCTTAGTTATAAATTTTGAGACACTTAAACTTATTTCCTATATCATTCTCAACCAAAAGTTTCCATTTTGTAAAAGCATAAAAGACATCAAATTTGTTTGTAATGCAATAAATTGAAGTTTTCCTAGCTACATCATGAATAAAAATAACATAAAAGCCACCAAGAGTTGACACATGAGCTTGTGCCAATACATTTGTATGAATAGGCTCTAACTTTCCACTCTTCTTTTCCACCCCAACTTAATAAATGTAATTCTTTTATGTTTTCCACAAAATCTCATAGAAATCTAAAGCATTCTTCTTCGAATCTTTTAATAACTTCTTTGAGTAGACAGTCTACAACACCTTGTTACGCATGTTCTCAAGCCCTTGATGTGACAATGTTGTATATGTTCTGGTAGAATCTAAACCAATAAAAATATTAACATTACCAATACATAAATATAACGTACATACCTTTTCTCCTTTGTTGTTATAATATATCCTTTAAATACATTCCATGAATTTCCTATAAATGTGACCGTACAACCTTCACTTCGCAAATAACTTGTTGAGATTATATTTGTTCTTAAATTAAGAACATGACTTGCCTATTTCGACAATTATTTGTTTCCATTCTATAAGTTTATCCAAACCTTACACAAACTTTTACATGGACCATCATTACCTAAATAAACATATACCAAATGAACTTATAAAATATTTCCTAGAGAGTGAATGAAATCAAGCACTCAAATTTATCACCTATGAATCATCACCCTACTGAAATGAATCTTGTAGCACATCACCTATCATATTTCCTTTCATTATTGTCATTATTGTTCTCGTGTTGTACTTCAATTTTTTTCATTTACAAACAAGCCATCTTTCTTCTTGCATCCTTTACTCCCACAAAGAAAATATTCCATCCTACCTCTGGATTTGGATTTGTCCTTCTCATGCTTTCCATGATTCACGGGGATTTTTCCTCTATCCTTTACTCATCTCCTATTCTCCATAATCGGTTCAACCAATTTCCTAATGTCTCACATTTTCTTTTTCATTGTAGAAAACACAGCTCATCTCCTGTTCTCCACATTCAACCGATTTCCTAATGTCCCACATTCTCTCTTTCATTGTAGAAAACCCAGCCCAACAACACGCTTCGTTGGGTGGGGATCGACTGTCACATTCGCCTATGACGATGACACATATTTAATGAGTATTCCACTGTTATTTTTCGGTGTGTGTGGAGTGTCACTATTCGGTGTTGGACTATCACGCCAATGGAAACGTGTGATGTTCATATTTCTATGTCGCAAAGTGTCTTGCCGCTCGTCTCGTTATCAAAAGTTGGCCCAACCGTTGGAATATGGAATACCCATCGTGACGTAAATACCGTCAAAGAAGCCTCACATGCAGGTGGGGAGAAGCAATTTCTCCAAATCAAAAATTGAAATTTGCCCGGAGTCCGGACCATATCACGGCAGCACGAAGAGGATTGAAATTTGTCCGGAGTCCGGACCATATCACGGCAGCACGAAGAGGAAAGTTTCCTTAATCAGTTCATGCTTGAGCACTTAAAGCAGAGGGAGAAACTCACCAAATGCACCTAGATTTATGTTGAAGATCGCAGCTAGGTCGAAAATACATAATATGTAATTAATGGCAACGTATTAAGCTCTCATCTAAGTTGTTAAATTATAATTATATTATAAATATATATACTTACACAGGGAATGCATAAAATAAACGTATACATATATTTCGTATATACTGATTGGGCTATTTTTTTTTGGGTTATTTACATATACATATATTTTGTATATATCTATCTCAAGTATGATTCTAGTAACTCGTAGAGGTAACATATGTGTTAATGTGTGGATTTCTTTTATAATGCGAGACTTCGAAAAAGTTTGCACCAACACATTTGATTTTTGTGAATGCTTTGAAAATATTTTTGGACACTTTGACTATAGAGATTACACAAGTCAAACTTGCAATTCCAACAATTCTTTGGTAAAGATGGAATTAATTACCAAAATATTGAATAGTAAAAATAGTTGAAATGTTATAACCATGAGAATTGACATTTTATATAATAACTTTATATAACATATACATGGGTTCTTTTAACCATATATAACATGTACATAGTTGAAATTGAGATGTTTTATTTCTAAAACATGTTATCCATATTAAAATGTGTTTTAACGTATTAACATATTTTAAATACATATTTAATTTATCACTGACATTAAATTTTTTAATTATTATTTCTATTTTTTAAATGTCGCATATAATTTTTATATGAAGAAGTAATTCTTTATGGTCAACATTAAAATAATTTTCTTTTTGAAAGAAAGTAGTTAATATGCATATTCAAATAGTTTATTTAAGTAGTATATTGAAATATTATTGATGATGCTGGTGAACATAATTACTATTCACCTCAACTGGAAATGTGGTTTATAGTACCTTAAGAAGGTAAGAAATTAATTGAAATTCTTTAACATTTTATTTCTATGTAGCTAGAGAAGTTTGTAGTGAGGCAAACTAGTTATGGTGACTTAACAAGTCAAGAAGGTTGGTAGCTTGAAAAATATTTCTAAATTTATAACGGATGTGAGTAAGAGATGGAATTAATTGAAAATCTGTAACATTTTATTTCGATGTAGCTAATGAAGTTGGTAGTGGGAAAAATTAGTTATGGTGACTTAACAAGTCAAGATGGTTGTTAGCCTGAAAAATATTTCTAATTTTATAAAGAATGTGAGTAAAATATTTCTAATTATTATTTGAAGCCTCTTAATATCACATAGGTGATAGAATTTGTAATCCCTCAGTGTTTACCAATTCTCAATTTCACTTTGAAGCACATGAGAATTATTTCTTATCTTTGCAATTTTCATTTTATTGTTCACACTAGTCAAGGAACATAGATAACTATAGCTTTCATGATTGTGGTTGATCACCTCTTAATACTATCTTAATTTAATTTTTCCCTCTATATCTTTATAGCCCCATAACTTATCTTTAAATTTGAAAATACTAAAGTCTAATATTTGTGTTGTTATCCTCATTATTAAAGATGATCTCCTCCTTTATCCCCAAATGGTCTAACAAGGACTGGCATCCTTATGCCATCCTAGCTTGAGCCAAAAGTGTAGGTTTTGGCAGGATTATAAGCAATTTGAATAGTCTTCATTTCCTTTAATCTTTAGGTTGTAGGTTATAAATTGTTCTCATGTGTATTGAAATATTATTAAAGCATAGAAGAATTATACATCTTAGTATTACATAAAAGTGAAATATCCTATTTTCTTTATGTTTTAATTGTTTTTTCACTATTTACTTTGAAATCAAATAATGCTACTTCACATGAACATTGAAATATTTTATTTTTGCATTGGGTTTTAATGTCAACATACTAATCTAGAACAGGATTTATAATTATTTTAATAAACAGTAATAAAATAAGAATATTCATTTTTTTTTAATACAATGGACATTGTTTATTTATTTGTAGAAAATAATTTTTTTTATTTGAAAATGAATAGTTGTCAATGTATATCTTACCCTCATAGTGGGTTGTAGAATAATTGGGTTGTGAGGTGCTTTACAACGCAGTATATGGTACATGTGTAGGTGTAATGTAAATATATAAATAATTTTAAATTGCAGCTCAATTAAAAAATAATAAAATGCTAAAAGTGATTTCGGGGTGAATGTAAACATTGAAATCTTGGCTCGATTAATAATCAAAAGTTAAAAGTAATAAACAAAAATTTAAAAGTAATACAAACACAAATAAAGGGAATGAGTGTAAGAATTTAAATATTGGTCAATTAATAGTAAAGAACTTAAAGTGATAAAATTATAAAATTCAATTTTATAATTGATTGTTATTAACTTGTAGTAGACTTTGTTACAATCCCATTGGACCAATACAATGATATCAATAGCGATCCAATAAACCATAACATATGTTAACATAAAATATTTTAAAATATTTATTAAAATATTTTTATGACATTTTTTCAATTAAATCTAAAAGCAAAAAAATGTTATAATTACCTTTCAACTATCTCTCTACCTTCAATCAACATGATTTCTAAACTTATTATCATAGAAATTAAATCAAGGTTTTAATAAATCCAACCTAAATCGATATTTACTCTAGATCCTAGATGGATCAAATTTATGTCTCAAATTTCTTTTCACTTTAAAAGGTGTCCGCATCTCCAACGATTTAATCCCTCTATGAAATATTGCAACATCTCTATATCAAATGTTTATAGAGGAGTTAAGTTTACTTATGAAACTCAAATACAGAATTTTTTTTTTAATAAAAAGTGAATTGGGTGAGGAAAATCTTGGATAAAATATAATATTACAATGTTATATATTACCCGATATTTATTACCACCCATGCCCAATAAAAAGTGGCAAAGATTGGAGGGAAATACTAATTAAAATGTAATATTATTAGATTTACTTAATATTTTCTTTTGTCACACCTCAACCTAAAATTTACAATTTATGTAAAATGTAATAATATTATATTATATTTTACCAGAAATAACCTAGTAAAAAATGGATGGAAGTAGCAAAAAATATTGGATAAAATGTAACAATTAT
>APFE030789097.1:0-27503 GCA_000404065.3 Pinus taeda
ACATTGGCATCCCCCAATCCTGAAATCTGAAAAAACTGATAAGTCTGCTGAATTTTGAATGAAATCTAAAATTCTACTTTCTCCATATGAAATCCAATGAGGCCGAAACCACTCTCAAACATCCTGAGTCATTTCATGGTAATGTTAAAAATTTAAGTAAAAGTCTTTTAATTTAAGAATTTAACATTACCATGAATAGCATATCAATACTAGGGATCAGAGTCAGACAGGGAAACCCATGAGTTAGACAGGGAAGCCCAGGGAGTCCACAAAAATGAAATTTCAAAAAAAAATTGTCGCTGAAGTGACTTGACCGGCCGTTGTTATCGAGCCGGCCAAGTTGGTTCGAACTCGGCTGAGCCAGTCGGGTTGTTACTGAGCTAGCCGAGTCATTAGCCAACTCGGCCAACTCGGTAACAACCCATTCGGCCGGTCTGGCTCAAAGGCTGAGTCGACCCGATTGGGCTATGACTCGGACCAACTCGGTAACAACCCATTCGGCCGGTCTGGCTCAAAGGCTGAGTCGACCCGATTGGGCTATGACTCGGACCAACTCGGCTGAATCGGAGTCGAAATGATCGGTTTTTAAAACAGTGGTTCCAAGGGTATATTTGCGAAACAGTGTTGTCATTGATGTCAAAGTAAATTGTCAAGTATGGGCAAGATTGTTTAGATGTTGTACACCACATGAACATTTTGATGTTGTCTCCAAACTATGAATGTTGTACACCACATGAACATTTTGATGTTGTCTTCAAAGTATGACTGACAATATATCTCGAACACTTGGCAGCTGAAATTATTAGTCCCTCATGCTCTCTGGTGAATGCTTATCATGACAATGACATAGAAAGTATCTTCTTGAATGAGATCCAAAGTCTGAGACATGATTCCTTGCATATGATTACTCGTGACATCCAAATGGGAGTTGAGTGGCATTGAATCTTGTGTAAGAATCCTCTGTTCTACAATAGCTATATTTGTAGAAGGCCGAGGTAGTTTGAAGTATTTCACCTTAACAAAATGAGATTTCTGATAGAAAATGTCTTCTGGGCATATTGCGGTGATATCTGAAGTCTGTGGAGAAATGATGGCCTATCCAAGTGAATTCATGAGCATAAAAGTTTTCACTGTAATGACTTCGAAGTTGTGAAGAAGAACAAGAGAAACAATTCGGACCAGTGAAGAAAAGTGAAATGGAGCGATTTGTGTCTCTAATTTGTTTTGGATTAAGGATTATTGGTGGGTTATTTGATCAAATTCTGGAGCATTGTTGAAGCTATCTATTGTTGGGAAATCAGCCCTCTAGTGACACAGACTTCGGATCTGAGGCAAAGAACAGAATTTGGCCCTGAGATCTTGGACCAAATCTTGAAGTGAGTCTTGAAGAAGTTTTTAAAATGCCTTTGGAGCAGGCCTGTTAATCTAGGTTGTCATTGATGTCAATAGTTGAGGTCAATCAATATGGCAGTGGTTGGGATGGCAAATATTCTTGAAGATGCCAGAAGATGCCTACAACTCTTGTTTAAGTTGATGAAGTGTCAATCATGCTTCTTGATGACATGTCTATGATAAAAGACTACATGATGACTTATGTGGACCATGACAATGACTTAGGTGGACTGCACTTGAAAGACTGCCTATATGACACAAACATGACGATGACCCTACATTGAAGAAGGCAAGGACATAATAACGATGACCCTAGGAAGACAAGGACATGACAAGGGCACGATTACTAACGAAGGAATCGCCATGAAGAAGCCCTACACTTTATTTCTGCACTATTAAAGGACTAGTCACACTAAAAATGTTTTTTCACCATCTTAAAGGCAAAATTCTTCCATGGGACCTACACCATCTTAAAGAGCTTAATTTTGCCTTTCCAATGAGCTATCACTCAGCCCAAAACTCCAAGCGGTTTGAAAGTTATGAATTTTAGAAGTTAAATAAGGTCTCTGCCTCGCGAGCCAACCTGAACAGAGCAGAGCCTCTCATGTCGGCCTACCTTAAGACGTGTCTCTTCGGTTTTCCATGGACAAATCACTATAAATACAAAGCGTAAACACTCATTTCAAGTACCATGTTCGGTCAAGGTTTCAGAGAAGAGAGGAGGCATAGAAGTGAATAGAAGGCCGAGGAGAGCTAAAAGGAAACCACTGTTTGGGTGTTTTGGGCTAATTCTTTATTACAGCTTAGACACTGTTCAAAACTCAGATATGTGACAAACTAGAGACTACAGGAATTTACAAAAGTCGAACCTCCAACAAATTACAAAACTTGGACTTAGCCTTGATAACTTAGATCTGTGGAAAGATTATAGCTTGTTCATGGAGACAATTTTGTGGAGTTTTGGAGGGTCGGATCACCCACTGTAATAACTCAGTTCTGCACTCCAAATAGTTGTTGGAAATACTGGGGGGGGTGAATTAGTATTTCTTTTCAATTGTTACTTTTGCCAGTTAAATCAATTATATTTAGAACACAAAATAAGCAATAGGAATAAATGTTTGTATTAATATAATATTTATAATGAATCAAGTACAATATATAGGGCTCCAACCCTTGATGAAGACATCGATCTTCAATTCCCCAGGCTCCAACCTATTGCCAAGCACCAACTTGGTCTTTTGTGAGGCTCCAACCTCTAGGGCACCGACCCTATCTTCTCAAGGCACCGACCTTGCATTTAGAAGCTCCAACCCCTAGGGCACCAACCCTTCTTTGGTACAGGCTCTGAACTGGTTTCTTGAGGACACCGATCCTCTAGGGCTCCAACCCTATCCTTCAAGGCACCTACCTTGTTTGTTTGAGGCCCCAACCTTCAGGGCACTAACCCTCTGGGCTCCAACCCACTGCTATACTTTGTCTAGATATGTTTTATAGTAATTCACAGCTCCCAAAATCTTCTTCAATGAGCCTTGTCAATCTTCAGCAATGCCTTCACTTAGTCTCCACATTACTTTATTAATAACAACCTTGTCTTACCATGAAAGTGTCGCCATTGTTCTTCATATTTACTCAACCACTTTCTCCAAGGTCACTTCATGATGATTAATGCATCATGGTCTCCAAGATTAACTCTAAGGACAACGAGGGATTCTCAACAAATGTGTCTTCAATAAGTTGCACTAAGCCTTAAAAGTTTGCACCTAAGTTGCACGAAATGTCGAAATGTTTTGGAGTTTCCGAAACGAGTATGTTTAGAAACGTCACCTCCCAAAAATGGAAACGTTAGCCAAAACATCATATATGTATATATAAAAATACATATATAAATAAATAAGTGAATAACACATTATCTTGCAAGAAAAAAGTGAATAAGACCCATAAATGACAATTTAGAAGGAAAAACGAGCCTATATTAACTCTCATAGATGATTACATGATGGTTGAATTTCGGCCAAGTTTTGGAGTTTCAGGTATGGGTACGGCCCGAAACGTCGGGTTCTTAGAAATTTCGTGCAACATAGGTCTGCACCAAATAATTCTCTGTTTCGAGCCTCTATTCTTACTATCGCGGTTACTACTTCAGAGGAATGATTGTCGTGGCTTTATATTGTGCATTCACTTAAAAACAACCCTATTCATACTCAGATAATCTTTTAAACTGTCATCTGAATCACTGTCAAACACATGTCCGAGTTGTATGAATGATCCTATGCGCAGTCAGTCTTGGCTTTCATAGTTCTTCAACTCTTTAATGCTCCTGTGTATTTCTCCTTTGATCGACCTTCGACTTCCTTCTTTCCTGCTCGACCTTCAGCTTCCTCTGTTCCTTCAAGTTCACGAGTTGTGAACTTTTTCTTCTACTCTGTAATCGATGCCTAGGATCCCCACTTGAAGTGAAGCGTTTTAACTCGTTTATTTGAAGGGAGGCCGACTTGTATATTAAAATATATATCGGAGGTCCTTTCATCCAATTATATCATAAACTTGTTTATTCACGGAAACCACATAGGAGAGGCTATACCCACATTATAACAGATGTCTGGCGGTCCCCACATGCCACGTCACTGCTTTGATCGCAATCGCAACTTTCGAAGGACTTTTACAAGTCATGCTCATAACATAGCCGATTGTCGATTGCCCCTACTTGATGCGATATTATATTAAACCGTTTTGATAACTCTGTTGGGTCCACCACACTATTGCAATTGACGGTCCGAGATCCACCACTATCGCAATTGCAACCTTATAAGACTCCAACAATTGCAACTTTTTGGCTTTACGATGTAACATTTTCAATATCCCTACTGCCAATGGAGCGGATGTGATATTCAATAGGGCGTATTATAATGGAGCAATCGGGTTTGTAACTCAAATCGTAATCAAAGGTTTCAATCGTGACAAAGCTTTAAAAACTTGCGATATGGTAGATGTGATATTGTATTAAGGTGCATGTAACAGAACCATCGAGTCCGCAATGCTCATATCGCAATCGGGGATTTCGAGCAGTGACACATAATAAAGTCGCTGATAAAGCCAATATAATTCCTCCAATAACACTGTTAACTCCTGTGACTTCTGATACCCTGCTTCCGAAGAACTCTTTTGATAGCTCTTCTTTGACTGCTCCTATTCTTGACTTCCAATGCCTTCCAATGGCTTTCCAATGGCTTTCCTTCTTGGCTTCTTGCTCTCGTTCCTTCACGGATCTGCTTCTCCTTGGTTTTCCTCGGGTCTACTGCTTCTACTCTGTCTGTATATATATTCAATCTCATTTAGTATCCAAGAATATTGTCATATTGACATCAATGACAATCTAAGACGTTAAGACGTGTCTTTTTGGTTTTACATGTACAAATCACTATAAATCTAAGTTATCAGAAACGACTGAAGAAATTGCCGAAAATGCGGATCCCCGTTTCCGAAACGGAAACGGATACGATCCTTTTTTGAAACACGGTAAAAACGTTTTTGTGCCGTTCAAAAAATCGGAAACTTTGGATTTGGAATTGGATACGTTTCCAAGGGTTTTAAATTTTTTTGATCCGTTTCCATATTTAAATCGTGATCGGAATCCACCCTTAAAATGTTAAAACGCATGAAAATTTATTCAAAATTTTATATAAACATAAAAAGATAGATGTTCAAAAATACAAACAGAAGGGTTTGATTAATGTCTTCATAAAGAGATTTATTTGAGTGATAATTTTCAGTTTGGTTAAGGTTTTGTTAATTGTCATTGAATTTTCTCTTGATTTCGTAAATCCCTCCAATATAACAAATCTTCTCTAGCCAATCTTTTGCCTGCATATAGTCAAGAGACCAAGGTGACATTGAGAAGATAGAAATGTTCAAATAGGTCTTGACAGAATATCCCAATGATCCCATGGGCCTTTTACTTGTCATGCAAGGAAGATAGAGATCATCTGCCATGCATGACACGTTCTTTGAAGGAGTTGGACCTGAAAGCACAAAGGTTGTAGCATTTCTGATTACATTACTAATGATGATGATAATATGTTGAATGTTATAATAAATGCTAATGATGATGACAATGTTTATGCTGAATTGATGATGATGATTTGTTTATGTTGAATGCATGATGATGATTATGTATTTTTAGATATAGAATCTAGATTCTAAAAGATGAATGGTAATATGAAATATTTGTGTGTGTGTGTGTCGTTTCCTTGCCATATCGTATCCAGATTTTTTGAAAATTTGTCGTATCCGTTTCAAACCCCATATCCATATCCATTTCAGTGCAACTTAGCTATAAATACAAAGCATAGACACTCATTTCAAGTACCATGTTCGGTCAAGATTTCAGAGAAGACGAAGAGGAGGCACAGAAGTGAACAGAAGGCCGAGGAGAGTTAAAAGGAAACCACTGTTTGGGTGTTTTGGGCTAATTCTTTATTACAGCTCAGATACTGTTCAGAACTCGGATCTGTGACAAACCAGAGACTACAACAAATTACAAAAGTCGGACGTCCAGCAAATTACAAAACTCGGACTTAGCCTCAATAACTCAGATCTGTGGAAAGATTATAGCTTGGTTGTGTAGACAATTTTGTGGAGTTTTGGAGAGTCGGATCACCCACTGCAATAACTCAGTTCTGCACTCTAGATAGCTGCCTGTGGAAGACAGAAGTCACAGTCTTATGACAGTCATCTAAACTTCAGTCTAAAGACTTGTTTAGGAGCAGAACAAGGAACGAGATTCTGTAATTATATTTATACCAGCAGAATTTGAGACGTATCTCTGTGGAATCTAGCGAAGAGCTTGAGAAATCTTATATGTGGAGAAGCAAAAACTAGAAAGTTGTTATCTCTGTCCAAGTGAAAGGTACCTAACTGACAGAGATCCGATATCCTTTTTTCTCTGAATGTTTTTGAGCAGACTTGTTGCAGTACACAAGCACACTTGAAGTTCTCTTTTTAACAATCTTGTAGCAGTAGATTGGTATGTGTTTGGACCCTTTTTGAACCTGCATATGACTCTCTGCTAGCCTCTTTGGAGCAGACTTGAATCAGGAGTTAAGTTTCTTTTGAATGAAGTTCTTGTGGGTATTTTGGAGGTATACTGAAGTTGTTTTTGAAGGAGCCTTTTGAAGCATATCTGTAGTAGTTTTGGGCAACTTGTGGAGACCCCCTTTTGGAGCAGTTTATGAAGCATAATTGAGGACCTCCTTGAGGTGATTTGGAACATGGTTGAAGACCTTATTTGAGCAATCCTATTGCAGCCTTTTTGAAGACTATCCTAGAGAAGACTTGAAGATATTTTTGGGCTCATTTGAAAAACATCTTAGAGACACTTTGAACCAAACCTTGAAGTAACCTGGAGGGGCATTTGTAGTGGCTATTTGAAGCATTTTCTGAAGCATTTCTTGGAGCCATTTGAGTACCTATTGGAGCATTGTTGAGGCTTGGAGCAACATTGGGAGATCATCATTTGTTGCTGGCAATTTTGAAGTATACTTGAAGATACTTGAAGAGCAGTGATTAAAGAATCCTTGAAGAAGAACATCCACTAGACTAGATGCATTGTTGAAGGCCCTCATGATGTGACCTTGGAGAAAGTACTTAGGTGACATGAAGAGCAATGGTGACACCTTCTAAGAAGACAAGTTGTCATTGATGAGTAAGTGCCTTGGAGATCGTTGAAGGTGAAGATATTGTCAAGGCTCGTTGCAAAAGATATTGGGAGCTGTGAAGAATCATTGAATCTATCTTAAAGAATTGAAGCAAAGGGTTGGAGCCTTAGAGGATCAGAATCCTCAAGAAACCAAGTCGGAGCTTGAACCAGATATAGGGTTGGAGCCCTTGAGGTCGGTGCCTCAAAATTGACAAAGTTGGTGCTTTGGAAAGTTCAAGTCGGTGCTTGGCACATTACAGGTTGGAGACTGGGGAATTGAAGATTGGTGTCTTCATCCAAGGTTGGAGGCCTACATATAATGTACTTGATTTATTGTAAAGAAGAAATTAATAAAAGCATTAATTCTTATTGTTCATTTTGTATTCCAAATATAAGTGATCTAACTGATAAAAGTAACAACTGAAAAGAAATACTGATTCACCCCCCCTCTCAGTGTTTCCAACAAGACCTTGGGAGTATTTGAAGCAACTTTTGAACTGTTTTTAGAGCAGACTTTGAAGAGCCTTTTGGAGCATCCTTGTAGCCACTTGAAGACATCTTGGAGATTTTGGAGCAGACTCTGAAGACCTGAAATATGTTGAAAAACCCAAAGAGGTGATAGTTAAACAATTTCTCTTATTATGACATTAACTTGTGATGTTTTCATTATTAGTATTAGATATTTTAATTATCTTTTCTTATCATCAAGATTAATGCCAAGCAGCAAATAGAAGAGAACACAAGATGTAGGCACGTTGCCAGAGCAAAACCCCACTCTAGGGGAAAACCCAGTCAAAAGACTTCCTTCAGTGGATTCAATATAAGATGGCCAAGACCCTTACAACTCTAGGGCATCATAAGACTGTGTTTAGGCTTCATACTAAGGCTCCTCCCCTCCTGCGTCTAGGGCTTCCTCCTCTTAGACTTCTCTTCCACTAAAACCCAAAACAAGTGGAGAGAAATCAAGAGTGAAGTGTGTGTTCAAATAACTATCAAGTCACCTCCTTTTATACTAAAACGTTGAGCACACATGGGGGTTATTTGGTTGTTGGCCGACCTTGACGAATTGTCCCATAACACAAATAAATTCATATCTCCATGAATACATATCGGAATTGGATGATTTTTAGATCAATCTTACACCTCTCGATGAGAAGAGATCTAAGAAAAATATCCGCTGCCATAAATAAGATGACCCACATGGAGTTTGGCCCTAGTTGCCAATATTAACACTCCCTCTCAACTAGGGAGAACTCCATCCGCTTATCCATCTGCCAAACTATACTGTCTGCCATCAGTGCTCTGCACTGCTCTGCTGAGCCATGAAGAAGAAGAATTGATCGAAATGTCTCATACGATTCTCTACTGACCCGAAGTCAGTCCCATATGAAGAGAGTGTGTCATACCACTCTTACTGGTCCCAGATCAGTTCCAAAAGAGAGTGAGTTATATCACTCTTACTGACCCGAAGTCAATTTCATTGATCCTAGATCAATATCAAGAGAGTGTTTCAAACCACTCATACTGATCCCAGATCAGTGCCAAGAGAGAGTGAGCTATATCACTCTTACTGACCCGAAGTCAGTTCCAATTGATCCCAGATCAATGTTGGTCATCCTAGCATAGGGAGTACGATATATACATGATGCATCCATCGGTACTACTATGGTCCCTAACCCCATTTCCCTACTCATTGGCCAAATGATAAGTACTTCCCATAGTCCTAGACTGCATGGGTGGGATGCCTCGACAGGAGAACCACTCATCCTGCCCACAAGTTGCCACGGGGTATCACAGGGGAAGGCTAAACCATTCACCCTGTACACAGTGCACCACTAGGGGAGGGTGAGTTGCCCTATGGTCGCTTGCTGCTCCAAGAAGTACCCCAAGCCCCTTGGAGCTCCCAGAGTTCAATGCATGCATCATACAGGACCTTCATAAAAGGGTCTCCGAACGACTCCAAGTTGTTCTGGAAAGTCACAAACTTGACCTTTCTTTGGGGCTTCGATTGAATGTCTGTGACCTGCACATTAGTCCCAATGCGATGGAGCCTTCTTGCTCATCGATGTACCATATCCCAAATAAAGTGGTCCCTGATATCTATATGCTTGGAGCAATCATAATACACGAGATTCCTCAACAGTCGAATCCCCCTCTGGTTGTCACAAAAGATCATGGTGGTATCCATCATGTGTCAAACACTTCACTGAAGAGCTTCCTCAACTAGGCAGCTTCACATGAGGTCATACTCGTAGCTATGTATTTGGTCTCAGTGGTGCTTAAAGCAACCGACTTATGTTTCCTGCTCATCCAGGGTATTGAAGCAGAACCCAAAGAGAACCATCACTTAGAAGTGCTCTTGCAATCATCCACACTACCTGCCCAGTCAACATTCGAATGATCATGCAACTTCACATTTTTGGCAGTGTATCTCAATTCATTGTGCCCAGAAGATATCTCAGAAGAGTCTTGGCACCAATCCAGTGAGGCTCAACCATATATGAGCTCAACATGCTAACTGCAAAACATATGTCTGGACAGGAGTTCACCAAGAACATCAATGCTATAATGAGTTTATGAAACTCAGAGGCATTTCCCAAATCAGGTTCGACATCCCTACCACATAACCTTTAAAAGTTAAGCTCCATCGACTTGCAGTTCACCATTCCACATCCGGAATCCAACTCCCTCTTACTTTTGCAAATGAAAGGGTATGCACCTGTCAGAAAGAGGTCGCTCTTAGAAGGTGCCAGTATGAGAGGACTATCATCCACAACCTTCAAGCAAAGGTTTGGATCTGCTTCACTCCTAGTGAATCTTAGCTTCATCAGACAACTAACAATCCTCTCATATCAAGCCCGGAGTGTTTTGCTTCAAGCCATAGAAGGCTTTCTTCCACCTGCATACATGAGATTCCCGTCATGAATCTCAAACCCCCTCGAGTTGTTCCAAACTTGTGGACCTACTACATGAGGGGAATGGTCCCCTTTTAAGATTTTTCGTTCAGTACATCTCAGACATGTACCTTCATGCTCTTCTTGAATTCAGGCATCCCTGTCACCATCTGACTCACATCGGGTAGGGCCCCATAATAAGCAGACCTCCGGTGCTAAAGATGAGATGTGTCAACTGACATGATCCCCAATGGACTTCCTGCAACTTGATACAAATTGCCAATCCTGACCCTATGAGTAAAAGCATCTTTGAAAATTCTATTTTCGAACACATACATTTCCATCGATGAATGCCACCCTGAAACCTTTGATTTCCATTGCCGAAATGGACACCAGGTTCTCCTTGCGATTAGGTACATAAAGAGATTATTGTAAATGAATCGAGTTACCCTCATTCAATTGAGGGGTAACATTCCCTACACCCTTTCTAGGATAGGTGGCAATGACTCCAAGTATAATCCCGCGATTGTTTCCATCTCTACCAAATTAGAGAGAGCACCCTTCTATCCGATGAAGTGCCTTGATGCACTACAATCAATAAGACAGATTCCCAAAGAGTTTGGAGAAGAGGGCCAATATAACAACATTTGATTCTTCATACCTGGGGTTCCTTGCTTTCTTTGAAGCGATTATTTCCTTGATGGCCTGCATTACCTGTCATTCCTCTGATCACTTGGAATGATTGTTATCATCATCAAGTGATGTGTCCCTACTGTTCGGATACTACTTCGCATAATGGACGAAATTATTACAAACAAGGCATCTGCCTTTCCTTCCACCCTTAGATCCGGACTTCCCATTGAAGTGATCTTTAGGTAGGCCATTAGAAGCTTCCGTTGCGCCATTTTGATAGTATTTTTTGCTTCGACTTCACCCTTGGTGAATTTGAAGAGGGATGAGGAATTCATTGATCATTTTGTCCTTTCCCAACCGTCTTTGGTGATTGCTATTTCACTCTTGCTTGGGCTTTGTCTTCACCTCAGCTCTGATACCATGTTAATTTTAGGTATGTTCTATGCTTAGAGCAATTTATTTCAATTTTCACAGTTGGCTCAATATATTTTCCAGATTAGCAATCACATCAGCATAATAGTAAACTGCAGATAGAACATAAACATAAATTGCAGAAGACAACCAAGATAAGAGGACACAAGATGTGGCACTAACTAGGGACAAACCCCAATGTGGCGAAACCCTTGATCAGTTCTTCTTATATGTTCTTCAATAGTTCAACAGAGGGAGAGATAGTATATTTACAACAGAAGTCAACACTTTGACTTGTCTACATAAGAGTATAGATCATCTCTGACAAGATGATACATGAGGTGGCTAACCTCAATTGAAGACGTGATGCTTCAACTGATTCTCCAAGTTGACTCCATCACCATGCTGCACCTATCATTGTGTTGCACCTCATCATCATGTTGTACCAATGCTACACCATGTCTAGCAACACTAATCTACACCATGTTGCACCATTACTTTTGTCATGCTGCCATACTGCTTTAGTCATGCTGCCATATTGCTTAGCTGCTGGCTCTGGCCTATGGCCTAGCCCAGTGGCAAGATCGACTATGATCCATGCAATAGTCAACACTTTGACCCAATACACGACAAACTCTCACTCCAAGTTTGTTGCCCAACCACTGTGGAAACTGTCACTAGTCTAGGGCATCTAATCATGAGATCTACCCTCATCTCATTGACTTCCACAGGCTGCCTTAACACAATCCAAATCTAATCCTCATATAGGATCCAACACCTACAAGAAATGCCATAAATAACATACCTTAGCTCACTGTTTTGAGGTCTGATTTGTTTGTTGCAAACTAGGCTTGGTTAGGGCACATCACAGTCCCTTTGCCCGCCTTCTTTTCCGCCCAGATTTGCTCCAAGGTGATGCAGCTGCCCTTCCTTGTGGGGATGAGAACCTTCACTGTAATCCTGGGCAGTTCTAGCCCTTACAAAGTCCTCGGCTTGCCCTCAATCCCTACAGCATGCTACAACAAGCTTCCACAAGCCTACAACAACCTTGTTAAGGGTTTTCCCAGTCTCAAATGTCCTCAAAACAGTCGCTCCTTGCTTCGGCCCTCTAGAAAAACTCCTCAGTCCTCCTTCCAACAATCTGGTCACCGGAAATGGCCTTAAAACAACCCTCTTTCTCCCACGCAGGATTGCCTCTACTTGTTGCGGCTAGGGCATGATATACCTGCGGCTAGGGCATGATAGACCTGCACATTAGGGTAGCATATATAGGCCTTTGATCTCCCTTGCTAAGACTGCGGTTTGACATCCTTTAGACAGCGAGGTTAGGGCAGCGTATGAGGACCTCTTCTATCCCTTTTTGCTGCATCTAAGGGGTGTCTCAAACCCTTCCAAAACAACGTATAGATTTGGGCATGACTGCGATTAGCTAGGACATCAAAAGACTGTGTTTAGGCTTCATGCTAAGTCTTCTTTCCTCTTGCATCTAGGGCTTCCTCCTCTTAGACTTCTCTTCCACTAAAACCCAAAACAAGTGGAGAGAAATCAAGAGTGAAGTGTGTGTTCAAATGACTACCAAGTCACCTCCTTTTATACTAAAACGTTGAGCAGACGTAGGGGTTATTTGGTTGATGGCCGACCTTGACGAATTGTCCCATAACACAAACAAATTCATATCTCCATGAATACTTATCGGAATCAGATGACCTTTAGATCAATCCTACACCTCTCGATGAGACGGATCCAAGAAAAATACCAGGTGCCATAAATAAGATGACCCACATGGATTTTTGCCCTAGTTGCCAATTTTAACAGTTATGGATCAATTTTATTTGTGTTTGGTGATTCATTGGGCAAGCGTATGACTATTCTTTTGCAACGTATGACTGATATGGCAGTGTGAGAAATTCTGGGATATGAAGCACTGGTAGCATAACTTTTGTGGCAGTGAAAGGGTTTTATGAGGTAGTAAATTGTGGCTGCGTAAGGATTTTATCTTTGTGACGTTCGCTGTGGAAGCGTGTCATTTCTGAGGCCCTCCGAGGCTTAGTGTGTGGCAAAATGTGGTCTATGTTGAAATGAACCAGCGAAGGATGATCATCTGGGGCACTTACCTCTAACACAACCTCTCTTTCATACGACTATATATCCCTGCGGTTAGGGCATCAAAATACATGTGAAGGCCTAGTTGTAATTGCATGCATTAAAACTCTTATTACAACTCAGAATTGACATGTTTTGAAATTCGTTGGAGGCAGGGATTGGAGCTAACAACGGTTATCTGAACAACGATAAAAGCAAGTAAGACAGTGCCTCTGTACCAAGGTTTCTCCGACAATGTTAAGCCCTCATTAAGTTCTCCCTGCAATAAGTTACAAGAGGATAATTGCGAAGGGTATCCTAGTCAAGACTGTCAAAGATATTGAACAACAAGGTAGTTTGTTTTGTTCACATGGCATTGAAATCAGGTAGGCCCATAACCCATCTCAAGTCACCCAAGGATTCTAAACTATATTATTGAACAATACTGAAGTATGTAAATATGTTAAGGTTTATAAAACCATGATGATTGTCTAGTATATGTATTGAAGGTGTATGTACAGTCTACTAGGTTTATGTAAGAATGTGTTTAGAGGGATAGTTTGTGTCACTTGTTAGGTCATAGATGATAGGATTGTCATAGTTGTGTTATAGTATGCATTCAAAGATCCCTGCAGGAATGGCCACACATCAATAGTCAAGGGTAAGTCTGCTACAGCAAGGTAGTTATAATTAGTGTTTGTATTTGAATTTTGAATATCATCTCTAACATATGTTTTTGCAAGACATTGTAAGTATATTGTTTTGTATTTGTTTGGGTTTTTCTTGTTAATGCAGGTGTAGGAAGGATGACATTTTAGAACTACTCGGACACATACTAGAAGGATGTGCAGTGCCAAAATACCATTACTTGAAGCAAGCACAATAGTGCCTTAGCAGCTGCAAGTGATCCAAGAAGCAGGGTCAAGTCTTGTCAAAAGTCAGTGTTGTAAAATATCATCATTGTAAATTTGCAAAAGAATCATCATTGAAAGAGTCAGTTGGGAGGTATAGGAGTCATTGTTGGGATGATCTCATGGTTGGGTTGCAGGTCATAATGTGATTGGGTGTTCGATGAAGTACAAGAAAATCATTGTAAATCATATTGTATCGTGGATCATTGTCCCTGGTACGGGAGTCCACACTCCTGTCTCATTTTTGGTCATTATAGGGTGGTAGGGAGGTGCTAGGATGGTGCATGAAGTCGCCTACGGGTTAGAGCTTATGAACACTTCAAGGTGGTAGGTTGGTCTAGGGTGTTGGGTTATCCTTTCAATTGACTACTAAAGAAACCAGTGCATAGGGGCGTCCTTCCAGTGGGAGCTAGAGAAGAATGCTTTTCTAGAATTCTAAGAAGTTGTAACTTTCATTTCAGTTGGGGTTGAAGATTAAAGAAATTATTATAAAAGTGTTTGATGGTTCTTCACCTGGAGGGGGTTTTCTACCTAAAATTCTTGTGCTTATTATGTTTTATTGTTTATTGTTTTTATTGATTAACATTAATAATAATTCAAGATTAACTAATGTTCTGAAAAGATTTAAAAGTGCTAATTGCTAAGGAATATTGATTCACCCCTCCTCTTTGTATTTCCAACAGTGATGTAAAGAAGTCATGTTACACATTGTAAAGAGTCACACTTGTCTATGTAAAATAATCCTCCAAGACGTTATCACTAGCCTTCTCCAAGTCAGCCTACAACGAATGAAGAAACCTAGAAGATGATGTCGACCCTCCTCCTTATGATCATGTTGGCCTAAAGGACATGAGTCAACATGTATATATAGCCACACTCGGCCTCACTTGGAGGCAAGCAATTCGATGAAGAAGTGTGAAGAAAGGGACTAGAAAAGAGAAGTGAAAAGAGCGATTCTTCTGGGGATTCTGATTTGGGCTTGTATACTCTCCCACATATGAGGGAAGCAGGTCCAACAGCATAGAGAGAAGGTCGAAGAACTTGTTGTTGCATTAAGGTGACCTTGTTTGGGTCTCTCCCTTGAATAAACTAATCAAGGAGCAAAGATTGTTCTAGGGTTTATGGAATAGGGTTAACCTAAGAGATCGAGATTCTCTAGGAAGCCGAGAAGAGCAGTTCGAGACTCTGGAAAGAAACCAAGAAAGGGAAGAGGCAGAGCATCAAGGAAGCTAGTGAAAAGTGTCTTGGGAGGACTCTAGAGTCAAGGGTCTTTGTCATGGTCTTGGTATTCGTCAATTGAACATCTATAAGAAGAATTTTTTATTGGGTTTTCCTCTCAAAGAGTGAGAGGTTTTGGCCATGGCTGACAAGCCTACATACTGTGTCTCTTGTCTTCTATTGTTTATTTGGTAATTGTCTTGATGAAAAGAACACAATAATAATATAACTAAGAGAAGCTCGTAATCCAAGAAGTAAAAGTATATCACAAGCAATTATCAAGAAGAGAAATATCCTAACTAATGATGCCCTAAATTTCTCAACATGGTATTGGAGCTTAGGTGTTGAAGTCAAGAAGGGGCATTCAAGCAAGAAGACACACGAGAATCAAGCTTCAAAGAAGGATCAAAAGCAAGTCAGAACACAAAGTAAGAGATCAAGATCTTCATCATACCAAAACCCTAAAAGCATTTCCAAGATCATCAACGAAAGAAGGCTAGAACATTCAAGAAGGATCGTAAAGCAAGCCCTCTCTCATCAATTCTTCAAGGAGTAATCTTAAATCAACATCAAGATTAAGGAGAGAGGAAGCATCAATCACTCAAGTAAGTTTATGACTTCATCTAATACTATCAAAATGTCTTTTTGCAAGGAAAGCAACAAATTGGTTGGGGCTTCAAACTTCCCTACATGGAAGAAAAGCACTGATCTAAATCTCATTGAGAATGAGGTCATGGATCACATCAAGGGGGTCAATAACCCAACCTACCAAAGAAGATACTCAAGCACATGCTAGATTCATGAAGGGGGAAGTGAGGCCCAGAGGATTCTCATAGAATCCATAAAATACTCTCTTATCCCATATGTATCAAAATTAGACACCACAAAAGCTATATATGACAAATTGTCTGAGTTGTATAATGTAAGCACTGCAGGAGAAGTAATCTCATTAAGGCAGGAACTCTACAAGCTAAAGATGACCAAGGGATGGAATAATCTCATACTTTATGAGGATTTTTGAGATAAGAGATCAGCTGCAAGATCTGGGAGAAGTCATGTTTGATAGAGAAATGACAACAGTGGTATTAAATGCACTATTGAAAGAATGGGGTAACTTTACTTCAAGTATTTATGGGAAGAAAGAAGCTACTCCATTCCAAGATCTATGGTCTCTATGTGAGATCGAAGAAACTAGACTGAAAGAAAAGACTAATGTAGAATCAAATTAGTAGAATCAAGCATATGCTGCTATGTCAAGAAGAAAAGGAAAGTTTGGAAAATTTGGTCCTCAAAAGAAGAAGAAGAACATGGCTAAGGTACAGTGCTATGGATGTCAGGAATATGGGCACTATCGAAGAGATTGTCCTAAGCTTAAAAGGGACAATAACAAGAGAAATAAGGAAGAAGCCCATATTACCAAAGAAGTAGAAGAGCCTGAGACAAAGAAGCCTAAGAAGGAGGAATTGAAAGATCTCTACTATGACTAAGAGAATCTCCTTTACTAAAAAGGTACTCTTTTGTTGTAGATAGGAAGCATTGTAAATGAGATAAGATGCATTATATTAGAGAATGGCATCATGGTAAAAGCATTAGAAGTAAGAGCTCGTGACATATGTAATATGATGGATGTCTGGAACAACACCTATGGAAATCAACTATGTAGGATATAGCTCTGGGAAACCTCATTAAAAGACCAAGTGATAATTATAAGAAGTCATCTGGAAAAATGGTTATCATACATCTGTCAAAAGATAACATTGGAAAGATAGGATATGCAAGATCCTTAAAATTCTCTAATAGAATCTTCAATGTAAGATTCACCGAGCAAGAGGAAAAGTAAGTGTTTCTTCAAGAATTCCAATCTTGTGGAATTCATAAAATGATGGTAAGATAACATGACAGTGAAGCAGATTAAGGGAATGAAATTCCTTCATTCAAAGGAAGCTGTATGGATGGCCCATTTGAAAGATGAGGTATTTCTTTAATATTGTGGAAGTCATATGGTTGCAGACAACATAGATCATTGCTCTTAAGTGGCATGATCAAAGAAGGAATCTCCTCCCTCAAAAGGATGCTAGAATACATGAGTCACATATTTATTAGATGAAATCAAAATAATATGTCCTCATATGGAAGTATGAGGTGTTTGATTACAACTAAGGAACTCTGAAGCTCATGGAAATGAAACGTGTGAAGAAAGGAAGGAAGAGATCATGAAGCTATGGAATTATGGTAAAGGAAGTCAACGTCTAAATGACAAAGAATATTTGACTATGATATCTCCTAGAAAGGTATGAAGACCCTAATGAAAGTCTGGAAAAAGATGGAGACCCTTGACAAGATATATCTTTAGGAGATGTGTCAACATATATGTAGGATGTTGATGCCTATAGGAAGATGTCATGATGACATACCATCACAAAGGTAATTATGATTTAAGTATTCATTATTTATAAACTAGTATCTGGATGGGCTTATGCAGGGTTACCGAAGGAAAGAACTATGAATGTCTTCCATGAAGAACCATGTAAAAGGATGCAAGAACCTTCCGGAAAAGAAAACCTAATGAAGGTAGCAAACATGAAGCAATGCCAGATGAAGATTGATTGATCACTTTCTATTGAAAGGAATGATGACATTATTGATGGATGAAAGTGATGGATGGTCTATGCCCTATGAAGAAGTCCCAAAAGATGAAGACTTCACAACAAAGAAGAAATTCATGACATCGAAGAAAGGAGTTCTTCAAGCAGCTAGTTGACCCATCACCTCCATTTGAGGAGCTGTTGAAGGTCCCTATTTTGAGTGGGAGCTTGGAAAGTTTCTTACTTGGAAGAAACTTGGAAATTTCTAAGCTAAGAGGGAGCTTAGGTACATTCCTTGTGTAGGAATGAGTAAATTCATTTAATGGAATAGATATGTCCTCCCTAATTAAAAGGGAGAGATAGACGCATCATTCTGGTCTTCACCTAGGAAGACAGAATAAGAGGATTGGGTAATCATTTGGAATCTGGTACTCTTTGAGGATGAGATAGGGCATCCGAGAGAAGAGTAGTCGTGGAGGACCAATATTCTTTGAGGGCTGGGGAGTCCAAGCTAAGAATAGTCCTCATGGAACACACCCTGAGTACCTAGGTAAGGTATGTTCCAATAGAAACAATGATGAGAGTGTCTATAAATCATTGGTCTCGCCAACATTGAGCTCAGATCTTGTGGAGAGATAGAGTTGTTAGTCAAGGCCTTACTATGTAACAACGCTGGTTGATATGATGCTAAACAAATGGGTTACCAATTCGATTCTTCTTATGAGAAATTCTTCAAATTGAGAATGACCAAGTACCATTATGAATACCTCCCTAGTTAAGACGAAGTGTTGAAAAATGTACCTAGATTTGGTCTTCATAATGACATGTAATTGTGATTTTATGTAAAGAGGTGTAAAGAAGAAAAATAAAATATTGTATGCTTGCATCACGGGTTTCATGAGCAAGAGATTTTATTTTTGAGTCAAGGCTTCCATTGAGAGCCTTTAGGCATTTTGTCATCTAGTCATAAAAGAATAAAAGAGTCATTGTCATGTAAAGAAGTCATGTTACACATTGTAAAGAGTCACACTTGTCTATGTAAAATAATCCTCTAAGACCTTGTCACTAGCCCTCTCCAAGTCGACCTACAACGAATGAAGAAACATAGAAGATGATGTCGACCCTCCTCCTTATGATCATGTCAGGCTAAAGGACATGAGGTAACGTGTATATATAGCCACACTCGACCTCACTTAGAGGCAAGCAATTCGGTGAAGAATAAGTGAGAATAAAGGGACTAAAAAAGAGAAGTGAAAAGCAAAGAAAGGATAACGAAGGAAGGGATTCTTCTGGAGATTATGATTTGGGCTTGTATACTCTCCCACATACGAAGGAAGCAAGTTTGAAAGCATAGAGAGAAGGTCGAAGAATTTGTTGTTGCATTAAGGTGACCTTGTTTGGGTTTCTCTCTTGAAGAGACTAATCAAGGAGCGAAGATTGTTCTAGGATTTCTGGAATAGAGTTAACCTAAGAGACCGAAATTCTCTAGGTAAGCCAAGAAGAGCAATGAGGAAGAAAAGAGACCGAGATTCTCTAGGAAGCTGAGAAGAGCGGTTCGAGACTCTAGAAAGAAGCCAAGAAAGGGAAGAAGCAGAGCATCAAGGAAGCTAGTGGCAAGTTTCTTGGGAGGACTCTAGAGTCAAGGGTCTTTGTCATGGTCTTGGTATTTGTTAATTGAACATCTATAAGAAGAATGTTTTATTGGGTTTTCCTCTCAAAGAGTGAGAGGTTTTGGCCCTAGATGACAAGCCTAAATACTGTGTCTCTTTTATTCTATTGTTTATTTGGTATTTGTCTTGATGAAAAGAACACAATAATAATATAACGAAGAGAAGATCATAATCAAAGTAGTTAAAGTATATCACAAGTAATTATCAAAAAGAGAAATCTCCTAACTAATGATGACCTAGATTTCTCAACAAGCTAGGGTGGAATTCTTCGTCAAAGTTTTAGGTGAGTTCTAGTGTTCTAGTCGAGTCTTATGTAAAAATGGTTTGGGAATAATTTAAGCTAATTCGCTAAATTATTTTATTACAAACCACTTGGTCGACAAGATCATATTGTGTTGTCGAATTGGGTATGTAATTTGATGGTCTATACTAAGTAGGTGTTCCCCCTTTGAGGGTTGAATTGTAAAAATATTATGTAAAAAATATTTTCGTGTAATGTCCCTCATACTTAGACACCATGGCTCAAGTGTCAATTAATTAAATTTTCTGACAAACAATTAAATTAATCCTAAGCTAGAAAATTAATTAATTAGAGTCAAAATTAAATGTCTAGAGAAATTAAATTTTCCAAGTGGAAAAATTCATGGGTCTCGAAAGAATTAATTTTTGGAGGTCCCCTTGTTGGAAATACTGAAAGGGGGGTGAATCTATATTTCTTTTACAATTGTTACTTTTATTCCAGTTAAGATCTCCTAGATAACTAGAACACAAAATGAACAATGATATAAACAATTTTATTAATCAATGATGAGGACTCCAACCCCCTTTTTATAATAAATCCAGTACAACAATAGTCTAGAGCTCCAAACTTAGATGAAGACACCAATCTTCAATCAACTACGCTTCGACCTGCCCTATGCCAAGCTCCAAATTGGACTTCAATGAGGCACCGACCTCTAGGGGCTACAACCCTATCCACTGGTCTAGGCTCCAACCTAGTCTTTATGAGGCTCCAAGCTCTAGGGCACCAACCCAACGCTTCAATTCTTCAATAATGAGTACAAGTAGTCCTTCAAGGCTTCCCAAACACTTCTGCAACAAGCCTTGCCAATTTCTTCAACAATGCTCTCAATCAATCTTCAGTAATTCATCAATGACAACATTATGTTCTACAAAAGGTATCTCCACAATTCTTCATATTTGCACAAGCAAGCTTCTTCAAAGACTATTTCATTATGGGTTCAATAATGTTGCTTCAAGATTTGTCTTCACAGAGTGTTTCCAAAAATGCTTCCACAAGCCTTCAATAGTGACTGAACCAATCTTTCAAGGGACCTGTCTTCAGGACACTCTAAGCAATGCTCCATGTTTCAACTAGAGATCTTCAAGATGGTCTCTAATAAATTGCTTAACATGTCTTCCAACAAGTCAATGATGCTCCAACAAGGTATCTTTAAATTGTCTTCGATAAGGTCTTCAAGAATAGCTCGAAAGGATCTCCAAGATACTATGGAACCCTGCTTCACAAGGGCCTTTACTTCTACCACAAAAATGTTAGCAAATCCACCCATAGATTCTGGATACTAGTCACAAATTTTGGTTTGAAACTTTGCTTAAATCTAGGCCTTTAAAGTCATTCAACCTTAGATCATTCATAGGTCCAAGAGATTATCCACAATGATTAGGCTCAGGTCGCTTTGTTGTCACAGGTTCACAAGAAAAGTAGTATCACTGTAGGTCTGGTCATAACTTCCACAGATCTGCAATTAGTGCCTCCAATAGTTCTGCAAACAAATGATGCTTCAAGTCACAGACTTCTCCTTAACAACTCAGGTTCGATGTTTTATCTTCACAGATTTCTACACAAATCCAAAATTTTCACTTTTCCATTGCACTGAGGTATAGTAGTCCCAGGCCCGGAGTGCTTAGGTCGAATTGTACATGTGCTAAGGTTCGAGCTATAAGAGAGATACAAATCTGAATTGTAATCTTCAACTGTTCGAGCAAGTCGATATGAAAGTTGTACCAAAGTCGGCACAAGATATATGAAGACTAACTGTAAAAATTCTTCACAGGTTCAAGAAAAGTATGTAATGAAATCAAACTCGTAAGAATAGTTGGATTCAATCTCCACAAAATTTGTCAAAGGGAGCCTGCATCTGCATCTCTATCTGCCCAAAATTTGTCAACAGGTGGATTGATCTGATGTTCGAATCGCATGGAATGTCAAAGGTGACAAGGTCGTTGAGAGATTGATCACAAACAAATAAACGCCAATTCGATCAAGGATGAGAACAAGGGAGCAAGGATTTTCGTCTCCATAGGTCGAGAAGAACGAGTTTTTACAGGGTCAAAATTATTTAAAATGGTGTCTTCGTTCTTCTTGTAAGTTCACGAGGTGTGAGCATCTGCGTTGTGCTTCTCACTTCTATTCTGAGATCCTTGTCAAAATTGAAACGAATCATTTTCCTTTTAATATGATTTGATGAGGAGAGGACGTCATAATTAGAGAGGTCGACTTGTAGTTATGGAGGCTGACATATGAAGTGCTGGAACCGACCATTGTTGCAGTGAAAAAATTGTGTGTGTTTTTAATGTTTAAGGGCCGACTTGAATAATATTTAAAGTTTTTATTTAAAGGAAGTCGACTAGGAGAGGTTTATGTCACTTTTTATGTAATTTTGAAGTCTAGTGACAGGTGAAAGATTTAAAGTTTTTTTTTTTTTTTTTTTTTAATATATAATATATATATATTTTTTTATTTTAATTGGGACAATGTGGAGGGTTTAGATAATTTTGTTTTAGAATATTAGGAATATTATATATTAGGAGTTGGGGCAAGAATTTATGTATATGGAATTATAATTTATTAGGAATTAGGATTTCAAGGATTAGAGAGCAAAAGATAGTTTAAGTTATATGCTTTTCATGTGACTTTTATTGGAACTAGGTGTTATAGTCAAACATGGGGATTAGGGTTAGGACTATAATGGTTCTTTATATTAGGCATGTCATCGTAAGGCTTGATCATTTAGGTTTTAGCAATGCATTTTGGCATTAGGGTTTCATCGTCATAGCTAGGGTTTCATTATCATAGTTAGGGTTTCATGTTATGGCTTCCAGGATAAGAACTAGGGTCTCTTGAGTCATCATGTTTAACAATGACATCAAGGTTTAGGGTTTCTATATCAAGGCTAGACTTTCATGCTATATTATTCAACCAATGTTAGATTAGGGCTTTCAGGCAATTAGGGTTAAGACATTATTAGGGTTTTAGCCATCTTCAACAATGCCATATTGACATCAATGACCATTTTAACCAACAATCTCCCCCTTTGTCATTGATGACAATATTCTCGCCCTTTCAGCATTCTCTCCCCCTTTGACATCAATGGCAAATGGAGTGTCTTGACAACGCCTTTTTCCATCAAGTGCTTCCCCTATCGTGCTTCTTGTTATGTTGCTCCCCCTATCATCCTGCTTTCCTTCTTTTGGCAATATAGCACAAGAGATATCTTTGTGTTTCTTCATGATAAACCAGCTCCCCCTGCCTGCATAAACTCCTCTTGCTCTTCTTTTTTCTTATGGAACCCAAGAATGAGTTTACTACTTTGTGATCAAGTGGAAGGCATCTTCAATAATGGTCCATCGGATGTGTAGTGAAGACATAATATCATGCTTTTCTTCAATGGAATTTCTCCCACTAAGATTTACATGCTCCATGAGATAGATGATGGTAGAAGAGATCAATGTATCGAGATTTCTTGTAAAATTTTTGAGAGATGATCCATAAAGAGATATATCTATGTGTCTCATAGCATGATCGTCCATGTGTGACACGTCAAGGGTTTCCCAAGGCTTATCAAGGAAGCATCTTGTAAGAATAATGAAATTGTCACAAGCTCTCCCTAACAATATGCATGTTCTTGGCATAATCTCATCCTCAAAACTTGAAATATTATATTTGCGAAAGATTTACCCATTAGATCAACAACTTGAATAAGTGCTTTGAGTATTCAAGACACATTCCACGTGATCTCCTTGTCATTCAACTTACTTCCTTCTCCAAACTTGTTTAACCTTCTTTTCATGCTTGGTTGCCATGTTTTTAACTTGTTTAGGAGCCCAATTCAAGTTACCATTACAAGCCATATAATCAATATTATGACATTTGTAGCATTCAATTTTGTACATAAATGAGGAAGCATAATTTCTTCTTGCAAGGTTGCTTATGGGAGACTGATGGGGACCATTATGTTTGTTCTTGTTGTATACCCTACCTTACTTTGCTATATGCCCAAAATTTCTACAAGAGTAACAATAACCAAAAAACATACTTTGATACCTTAAGGATGGAGCTTGCCTTGAGGAACTTCTAAAGTCTTTCTGCCTTCAGATCCTTTGATGATATCCATTGCCTCTTGCATTATTAACACCATCTACATATCATCTTGGAGTAGGGTTTCTTCCAATGTCATCTTGACTCTTCTCCTTGCTTTTGCTGGCATTTGGGACATCAACATTTCTTCTAAGCTTCTCCACATCCTTTTTGTTTGATGCATTAGGGTTTGCATCATTTTTGTTTGAGGGTTCACCTACATAACCAAGACCAGATTTATCAAGGGGGGGATCTTTGATGACTTAGAATGTCATCTAGGGTTTGAGAGCTCTTTAAGATCTTGTTAAGTTGATCAACTTCTTTGCTTAGGATACCAATTTCTTCTTTCATCTTCTTGCATTCTTCATCCTTCTTTGCTAGAAGGTTCTCCATTTTTTTCCTTCATCCTTGTTGCTTCACATGATTGGGCCTTGAGTGAGGTGACATTAGATTTTAATTTGGAGATATCGTCATCCTGTTCTACTAGTTGGCATGTCATAGCATTTCTTTCCTTTTCTACTTCATCAATTTGTCCTCCCAGAAGAGCCAAGACTTCCATCACCTTTTCAGCTCATTGTGCTTGTTTCTTTGCTTCTTCCAGCAGAGATTTAAGGGAGGAGACCTCTTCCTTGTAATGAACAATTTTTGCTTCAAGTTTGTTCATGTCCTTATGTCTTTGTTCAAGATGACTTGAAAAAATTGTTGGAAATACTGAGAAGGGGGGTGAATCAATATTTCTTTTCATTTGTTACTTTTACTAGTTAAATCAATTATATTTAGAACACAAAATGAACAATATGAATAAATTCTTTTATTAATGTAATCTTTACAATAAATTAGGTACAATATATATTGGGCTCCAACCCTTGATGAAGACACTGATCTTTAATCTCCCAGGCTCCAACTTGTTGCCAAGCACCAACTTGGACTTTTGTGAGGCTCCAACCTCTAGGGCGCTGACCCTATCTTGTTAAGGCACCAACCTTGGATTTTAGGAGCACCAACTCCAAGGACACCAATCCTTCCAATTTTGAGGCATCAACCCCAAGGGCTTCAACCCTATCTTGTGAAGGTACCAACCTTGGATTTAGGAGCACCAACTCCAAGGACACCAATCCTTCCAATTCTGAGGCACCAACTCCAAGCACTATGACCCTATAGTTTTGTTTTGTCAAGAAATGTTTTTATTGTATTACATTGCTCTCAAAATCTTCTTCACTGTGTTATGTTAATCTACAACTTTACTGTAGTCTCCATGCTACATCATCAATGACAACCTATCTTCATATGAAGGAGTCGTCACAACTCTTCATATTGTCCAACAAAATCTGCAAAATTTACCTCATGATGATTTTAACAATGCATCATGATCTTCAATAAATTCTCCAAGATCTGTTGAATATTTTCAACAAAATATCTTTAGTAGATTGCACTAAGCCTTATCATTTGTGCAAAAACAATTCTTTGTTTCAATCCTTTGTTCTATCTGCGGCGGTAAGTGCTTCAGGAGTGACTGCTTCTCGATGTTCTTAATGTCGCGATATCTTACTTCCAAGGAACATACTCACAAATATTCTTCGACATACGATCTGTACTTCTTCCATTAATTCATCACAGGTTCAAGCCTTTCAAAGATTAACCCAATCAGCTGAGTCACTCGACCTTTGGCTTCCTTCTTTCGTTGTTCAACTTGCGCTTTCTTCTTTCCATTATTTGGCCTTCAACTTCATTCTTTTCTCTGTCTCGCTCAACCTTCATCTTACTTTTATGTTCACGAGTTATGAACTCTTCTTATTCTGTGTTTTTTTTTTATGCTCGAGATCGATGCTTGAGGTGAGGCCTTATAACTTGTATTTATACAGGTTTCCCCAATACCCAAAAAGCACGTCCATTTGGAAGGAGAGGTTGACTTATGGATATCCATCCAATTACTCATAAACTTGTTTTATTTACAGAAAGTTTCATAGGAAAGATCGTACCCAATGAGGTCCCACATCCACGTCATCAATCGCAATCACAACTTTCAGAGGTCCCGCAATAGCAACCCTTAATATTACCGATGTAACATTGTTGATACTCACACTGTCGATGATGCGAACGTGATAAAATATTAAACAGTCATCAATAGATCTATCGGGTCCACAACTCCATCGCAATCAGTGGTCCGTCAAGTTTATGGCAATCGACGGTCCGGGGTCCATGCCCTTATCACAATTGGCAGTGTGACATCCTTTAAGACTTTGCGATATGACAATTCTGATAGGCGGATCTCATGTTTCTTTAAGGTGAATTGTAATGGTCCAGTGGGTCCATATATATATTGCAATTGGTGGATTTGAACAGAACATCCCTTTATGGCTTACGATTATGCGACGGATGCAATATTGTATGGGGTTGTTACCATAACCTATTTCTGGTCCGCAGTACATATCGCATCGAGGGTTTTGGGTAGTGGCACATAATAGACCGTTAGTAAAGCCACCGATGTGTTTTATTACATGTGTTGAGGATTTTAATGGGTTTTCATGGTTTAATACACCCTTCGCTTATTTCTTCGATATCACTGTTAACACTGTTTATGCTCCTCCGCTGCGTGTTCCTCTTTGTTTCTTAGTTTTTTCCTTTTCCACTGTGTGTTTCCCTTTGCTCCTTCCGATGAACTTCCTCTTACTCTTTGGATTTCTCTTTTGATGACTTCTGACATCTTTCCTCCTCAGCTTTCTGTTATGAAACCAGCGCAAGAAAAGATAGAAAAGATAGGTCAACGCCTTAGAATTCAGCCTCTTCGAGGGGGAAACCTCCTTTACATTACATAAATGAACAATTCTTGGATGATTCAAATGACAAAACCTCTTTCTATATAGAGGAGTCTAAGGAGTCACAATATAACCCAGCCGACCTAACAATAATAATATAAAGCCACAAAAATAACAATAGAGGGATTCTATGGGGCACAAAAATAACAATATGGGGGTAATATGGGCACAACAATATAAATAAGGGGTATAATTACAATAGTAATGGGGTAATCACTAGTATTATAGGGACCCAACATGCCCCTCTCCTTCAAAAAAGTGTTGTCCTCAACGCTTGAGTAGTTCTGGATACTTCTGCATAAATTCTCATCCTCCCATGTGGAATCTTCAATGGATAAGTTCTTCCACTCGATAAGATACTCTGAAATTGATCGATTTCGCAGCTGTAGAGTTCTTATTTCCATGACTTCTTCCAGTTCCAATATAATTTTTCCTTCCTCGTCAAGTTCTGGCAATATTTTTTGAACTCGGAGCTTGTCACCTATAACCTTCTTTAAACATGAAACATGGAAAACTGGCTGCAATCGAGAAGCTGCAGGAAAATCCAATTTGTATGCCATAGTATCAATCTTTTGCAACACCTTGTATGGACCATAATACTTTGATGATAATTTATTATCCTTCTTAGCTTTCTTGAGGGACATTTGCTTATATGGTTGTAGCCGTAGGAATACCTAATCACCTACATCAAAACTTCTTTCGATGTGATGTTGATCTGCCTGTTGTTTCATTCTATTCTGTGCCAACACGAGGTTATCCTTTAAGAGTTGGAGGACTTCTTGTTGATGTTCGATGTGATGTTCCACTGCCTGAACCTT